>JAURVB010001276.1:0-101396 GCA_033002965.1 Piper betle | reverse complement strand
CCGTAAATACATGAACTAATAATTTTATTTTGGGTAAAAATTAAGATTTTATAGATTTGGTTATTTAAAAGGAATAAAAGAAACTTAGGACAGCTTTTCTTCTTTGGTTTTTGGTTTTTGAGTTTTGGAGAAAAACTGCTACTGTAAAGGGAGAAAGAAAATTGTGTGAATTGAAGAAAGATAAATGTTTTGTTGAGATTTACTTGTAATTGTTAATAGAAACTTTTTCAAGTTCTTATTTGTAATCCATAATTCTTTATTTTATTTCTTTGTCAATACTAATTTTGTAGAAAGTATAGTAAATTGGTATTGAGGTGAATTTAATCTAGCCGTTTGCCCCGTAGTTTTTTCCCCAAATTTGAGGTTTTCCACGTAAAATTGATTTGTCTGATCTCTCTATTTGTTTGGTATTTCTCATCCTTATATGTTGAAATAGAGGACTTGTATTTAGTTTGTTTGGTTAATCCCAATAAGTGATATAAGAGCTTGGTTGGCTTGGTGTTGCCTCGGGCCAGCCCGAATTAGAATCACTTGGAACTTTACTATGTGGTGAGGGGGAGATGATTCAGGTGGGCTAGCCTGAATTGGAGTCTCATGGAACTTCACTATAACATGTGGGCCTTGCATGTGGTGAAGGGGAGATGATTCGGGTGACATGATGTGTGAGGAGGAGAATTGTTGGGTTTATCGCACATCATGTATGAAGGTAACTGGTGACTTGTATATAGGGTAATGAGAAAGCCTTATTCTTTAAGTTAGCGTTTGGATTAAGAGAGGTTCATGACACTTATTGCAAGTCCCTTTTTGAGGCCCATTGGGCCCAACAGTGGTATCAGAGTCAAGAGGTTTGCAATTTTGGTTGTTGATATTTGATGCCTACTAGGTGCTCGACAAAATTTCTAAGAGCCTAGTTGGTGTGTCTGTGATTTATATTTTAACAAGATGGCTGATGAAAAGTATATTAAGATGATATCTCTTAAGGGGCCAAGCAACTAACACTATTGAAAAAGAAAGATGATTGATCATCTATATTCCAAGGATTTGAATATGTATATTTCAATAAGATGATTGATGGGAAGTATGTTAAGATGATATCTTTTAAAGGGTCGAGTAACTGATATTATTGGAAAGGAAAGATGATTGATCATCTATATTCCAAGGATTTGTATGAACTAATACTAGTCAGAAACCGGCAGAGGTGACTGAAAATGACTGAAATAAGTTGGATAGGAAGACTATGGCCGGTTTCTGACAATGAGTAGATGAAGTTGTGTATTATCATGTTTTTGAATTGACGTCCTCAAAAACAATATAGGATAAACTCCAAGAAGTTTATGAGAGGAATACTGTTGGCAACAAGACCCTTTTGATAAGGAAATTGGTGAATTTGAGGTATAAGGATGGAACTGACATAAGTGAGCATCTCAGTGAGATGAAGAGTGTTATTACTCAACTTGCCAAGACGATGATGACTTTAGATGAGGAATGACAAGCTCCTCAACACTTTGCCAGAGAGTTGGGAAACATTAGTGATATCTTTGCGCAATGCTGATTCGGATGGAAAATTTACAATGGGCATGGTAACAAGCAGTTTACTGAATGAGGAGGTGAAAAGAAAATCTCTATCGACTTCAGGGTCATGCATTAGTATCAGAAGAGGCAAGAGGTAGATCGAGAAATAGAGGCACAGACAGAAGGGACAAGAGTCGAGGAAGGTCTAAATCCAGGAAGCACTTGAAGTGTTATTATTGTGACAAGACAGGTCATATGAAGAAGGATTGTTGGAAGCTCAAGAAAGACTTGAAAAATAAGGACAACAAGGATCAAGGAGAAATGAACACTAATGTTGTGCATGATGACATGGTGATTCTTTCTGATTGTGGGAATGATTGTTTGACGGCTGATTGTGATGCTAGTTGGGTAGTTGACTCGGGAGCATCATTTCGTGCAAGTCTAAGCAAAAATTTCTTTGCTACCTATGAATCTTTAGATTTGGGTATAATGAAGATGAGAAATAGTGATACTTCCAAAATTGTGGGACTTGGAGATGTTCATCTAGTAACAAACACGGGTTACAGATTGGTGGTTAAAAATGTCAGACATATTCCAGATTTGAGGATGAGTTTGTTGTCAACCGAAATGCTTGATGATGAAGGATTTGGTTCACAATTTGCATTAGGTGTGTGGAAACTTATGAAAGGTTCTCTTGTTGTTGCTAAAGGGAAGAAGTGTTGCAGTTTATTTCTTTAATTAATTATAGGAAATTCATCTCCCTGTGGAACGATACTTGAATTTATCATTATATTGCTTGTTTCGACCGTGTATACTTGCACGTCATTGAAAATATTCTAACAGTGTCCATCAAGAATTTCTTTCCAAAGATCAAGTCACAAGAGGTAAGGAACATTCAAATTCTAGTTTTCCAATAAGCATAGTTGGAGTCATCAAAGAATGGGCTTGTCGTTGATTGCCCTTTCAAAGCCTCATTCTTTTTGTCCATTGTCTTCTTGCCAAAGTCTAGCCAAAACTTGCATTTGTCTATCTGAAGCTCTGCTACCACTTGTAGGTCCCGGCACTAGTGCAGGTAACGGCTAATCATAAATAACACAAAACACACCAATCAGTATGCACACATACCCTAGGATTACCAATTAATCATGACAATTTATCAAGCATTAAGTGCAAAATTTAATTAAACATATAAAGTGCAACAATGAACAAAATGAATGCAATGTAAAAACTTTCACAAGTATTGAATAATCAAGTCAAACCATACAACTGAATTGAGTTTGAAAAGAATGACTCACACAAACATTTAAAGTGAATTAATCAAATACAATAGCTTTTTGTGAGACAAATAATTAAACACCTAATATGCCTATGAATTTGGCGAGTAATAAAACACAAATAAACAAATTGAAGAGAGCAGGGAAAGGAAATCAAATAATACAAACTGAAGAAGTTTTTAAAGAGGCTCAAAACTCCTACTCCTCTCTCCTAGCTTATTGAGTCCTTTGATCACTATGGTAAACATTTGTACACCAACAAGCAACTACTTGTTCTTCCACAAGCTCTTCCCACCAAGTAGAAGCAGCAGGCATACTAGTTTCTTACAAGCTCTTTCCACCAAGCCTAAGAGACCTAACACCACTCCTACACCTAGGAGCAACCCTTCAACACCTTGGATCAATGCCAACCTCCTCCTCCACAATCCATATTGATCAGTGAAAGCTATCTCCTACACAATGCCAACCTCCTACTTTTTGCCTGACGGTGTTAGTTTTGGTTTGGCCTTGACCCTGATCGAGTTGTTTGCCTGACCCTTTTATTATGCAAGTATGTATGGCATAGTATGTGTGAACCACGACCTTAGTCTCCCCTGGTGCTCGATGCCACCCGACTTGACACTATGCCATCTCAACTCTTTTTTTTTCTTTTATTTGATTCATGTCTAGTTAAGTTTAGGACCATATTTCTTACAACTCTAGGTTGCTTGCCATGTGTTTGTAACTCTTTTTGGATGATCCTAGCCCCTATGGGACCTGTAGCACAGTTTTTGATGTAGCCCCGTATGGGACCTGTACCTAAGTGTGCACATCTAGCATCCAGCACAAAGGCACCTTGCTGGCACCCTTGCCCTAGAAGCTTTGAGAATTAGGGTTTTAGGTTGGTGCAACGACATTGGGCCTTGCACCTAGCCCATGCCCTGTGTAAAACCCCGAAAAAAAAAATTAGGTTATTTTTAGAGTATTGTTAATCTTATAGCAAACCATAAATAATATTTAATTAAATTAATTCTTAAAAATCAATATCATAAATTTTCAATTATAGCCTTTAGAGTACCGGTATAATAGTTTTAAATAAGTTTTATCTGTTAAATTTTTGGGAATTGGACCCATTCACATTAATTCAATAGTCAATTTATTTGACTTTTTGTTATCACACAAATTGATATAATTATGAGTGATTACGTTCTTTTTTATAAAATTTAACACATATTAATAAAGATTAATATAGTGACTTCTTAAATTCCACACATATTCTTCTCTATAATGGTGAGTTCTGTTGATGTTAATTAAATATCCTCTAGATAGTTTGTGAACACATTCGACTCGCAATGGGAAGGCTTTATGATCGTGTGTCATAGTTGCAGGTTCCTCATCACAAAACCAGGTCCGTATAATTACTAGAAGTGTTATGTATTCTTATGTGGGAGTCCTGACATGGGGCAGCACCCTTACAAATTACTATATGAGAGTCCCAACACGAGGCAGTACCCTTAAATACCTACCCCCATGTCAAAATGGGTGACAGGGTGCACTGGCACAAGACGGCTCATTATGCAATTGTGATACTAAGAGGGTGAGTCATTGGTAAATATCGGTAACTATAGGCCGAGGGCCATGTAGCATGTCTGCGCGTACATGGGATTGTAGCTGGATGGGTAGCCACCTTCCCAGCATATTAAGAGCTCAGCATAAGCTCATAATCACTAAAAGACGTAATTAATGATGTTGTGGAACATATTAATTGTTTCTTGTAATTAAATGACTTAGTGCTTTTATCACTAACATGGAATTGCCTCTGCAAGTATGAGCATGGAAGGATGGGCAGAGTCGGGACAACTGGAGGACTCTATTATTATACTATTCCATTCTCTAGATTGTTTACATGGCAGTGAGATTTTGGTTTGATTCATGGGCTTAGATTATTATGAGCATTTGTATATTAAATTTATTGTTATGGATTATTTAAAATCTTGACAATTAATAGAAAATTAATTTATGAGATACTTAGTTTCATATAGTAACACTTGGCTCGTGGCTCAAAATGGGCGGGTCATTACAGGTGGTATCAGAGCTGTGTTTCCCATGTATCCATGCAAATCAATCCTTGCCTTGTTAAAAGTCTAAAAGTCCAGCATCCCAAGGGTAAATTTATTTTATAGTATTAATTTTTATTGTTTTAGATGGTAAGTAATTATGGGTGTATACAAAATGTATTGCAGGTGAACGTCAACAATGGGAGTTAATATTAAAAAAACTTACTTTTGACAACTTCCTAAGGGTGTAAGGACTAGAGGGGCGTCCAATTCAATTGTTGTGGATACAATGATGTATTAAAAACCTAGAGATTGCTCAAGGTTTAGAAATGAATGCTTAAGACAAGATTGTACTAAGGCAAGAGTTAAAAGTGTCAGGTTGCGAGGTTGCGGTAACAGCGATGTTATTTGGTTCAAGATATTTCTTCCTAAAAAAAATGTTGTCGGTACGGTGTACAAATAATTTGTAAGTCACTAAAGAAAAATGACCATTAGAAGATACAAAAATTTGGATAGTTGTTAAATAATTAAAAAATAATGTGCAAGAAGTTGATAAGACGCTTTATATCATATATTATACATAACTATGTACCTTTTTATTGCCAAAAAATAAAATAAAGATAATAAAAGGAAGAAGAAAGAGATGAAGTAATGCCAATATTATTATTAACAGTGAAGGGATGTGTTGAGGAGTTGAGAGAAAAAAATCCCTAGTGGAGATTCAAGTGACAACTTCTAGATCTCGAACAAGTTTTAAGTCAAAGGCAATTTAAAAGGGAACCTTTATAAGGATATGAAACTCTGAGGTATCATGTAGATAATTTATTTATAGAGACATATCTTTAGCATATTAAAAAGCTTCCATTGAGTTAGAGAACATTCTAGAAGTATGTTAAAGCATAACACTGGTATGGGACGTGTGCCACTTAGGTGTCATGCTAGGTGCACATGATACTTAACCAATGAGTGTATATGGGGGGACACCTTTACAATCAGAGGTGTTATCTAGGTAGTATGGATGGTATGAGACACTTGTGCGATGTGGATAACAGTGTCATAGGACAATGTGCCCCACTTTAGCTATGCATATGAGTGGCAATGCTTAAATAATAAAAAAAACACAAAATTTTCTCTATGATATTTTTGAGGACAAAAAATTCCCAAGCTGGGGAGATTATGAAACCCTGATTTTTCTCCTTATGACCTTATTATATTTTCGAGGACAAAAATTCCCTAGTTGGGAGATTGTAAAACCCCGAAAAAAAATAATTAAGTTATTTTTAGAGTTTTGTAAATCTTAGAATGAACCATAAATAATATTTAATTAAATTAATTCTTAAAAATTAATATAATAAATTGTCAATGATAACCTTTAGAGTACCGGTACAATAGTTTTAAATAAGTTTTATTTGTTAATTTTTTGGGATTTGGACCCATTCGCATTAATTCAATAGTCAATTTTTTTGACTTTTTGTTATCACACAAATTGATATATTTATGAGTGATTACCTTCTTTTTATAAAATTTAATGTAGTAACTTCTTAAATTCCACACATATTAATAAAGTTTAATATACTGACTTCTTGAATTCCACAAATATTCTTCTAAACAAAGGAGAGTTCTATTGATGTTAATTAAACATCCTCTCAATAGTCTGTGAGCACATTCGACTCACAAAGGGAAGGCTTTAGGATCATGTGTCATAGTTGTAGGTTCTTCATCACAATACCAGGTCCGTATAATTACTCGAAATGTTATGTATTCTTATGTGGGAGTCCCGACAGGGGGCCGCATCCTTAAATACTTGCCTCCAAGCCGAAAGGGGTGACAGGGTGCAGTGGTGCAAGACATCTCATTATGCATTTGTGATGCTGAGAAGGTGAGTCAATGGCAAATAGTGGTAACTACATGCCGAGAGCCACATAGCGTGTGTGCGCATACATGGGATTGTAGCTAGATGGGCGGCCACCCTCCCAGTATATTAAGAGCTCAACATAGGCTCATAATCACTAAAAGACATAATTGATAATGTTGTGGAATATATGAATTATTTCTTGTAATTATATAACTTAGTGTTTTTATCATTAACGCGGAATTGCCTCCGTAGGTATGATCATGGAAGGATGGGTAGAGTCGGGACAACTGGAGGACTCTATTATTTGACTATTCCTTTCTCTAGATTGTTTGCATAGCAGTGGGATTTTGGTTCGGTTCATGGGCTTAGAATATTCCGATCATTTGTATATTAAATTTATTATTATGGATTATTTAAAATCTTGACAATTAATAGAAAATTAATTTATGAGACACTTAGTTTCATATACTAACACTTGGCTCATGGCTCGAAGGAGGTGGGTTGTTTCACCCTATATCGGTGGCACCTTGCCTATGACATCATCAGACCATGCTTTCATGGTCCAATAGTTCAGAGGCGAGTACGCTTGTGCTGGCAATTTTTCTCTTCTCTATAAAATCCACTTGTTCCCCCCTTTTACATTCTTGCTCCGACTCCCACTTTCCTCCAAGCTTTCTTCCCTTTCTTGGTCTCTCATTTGTCTCCTAAGCCTTTGCAAGCCTTCCTTGGGTCCTAGGATTGTATGTCTTAGGTTAGGAAGCCCCCAAGAGACCTCTCTTTGGTGCTTTGAACGGAGGTTTTCCCTCCCCTTGGTGTGTTGTGTTCGATTCTGCTTGTTGTTGCCCCATATACTGGTTGTATTTTATTTTTATCATATGTTTCTCATGTAGCTGAGTTTTTCAAGAACATTTAAGAGGTAGTTTTATAATTTTTTCATGCTGAAATTAATAGTGATGTATTTTTTAAGATAGCATGGTCATCGGTTTGTACAATCTAGGTAAATGATATAACTCTTGCTCTATGTTGTATTTTTGCATATTATTACTTTCATATTATTCATAAGATGTATATCTACAATATTAATGGGGCATGTTTCTCTTCTTTTAGCATGTATTAGAGTCAAAATGGG
This sequence comes from Piper betle, assembly GCA_033002965.1. Classification (NCBI taxonomy): domain Eukaryota; kingdom Viridiplantae; phylum Streptophyta; class Magnoliopsida; order Piperales; family Piperaceae; genus Piper; species Piper betle. The sequence goes on along the minus strand of JAURVB010001276.1, from coordinate 93,590 downwards.
AGAAATGTGGCAACTAAATTGCTTGCAATAGCCTAGTAGCCTATCTACCATTTCCCCAATTGTGTCCCCATGTGCAGATATCCTTTTCCAAGCCATATTTTTCATGATTATTATGTTATGTGTTGGCTATGTCTCTTTATAATATGAAGCTAAAATGAGCTTAGTAAGGGCCTGGAAAAAACCCATAACCGTTGTATGTGTATCTTGTGTTTCTGTCATGCTTGGCTATATTCTGAGTTTGTGCTCCTAGTTGAGCCCATAAAATATTTTTATACAGTCTTCAAAAATTTTATGATGACTCAATAATTGTCAACTATAAACATGTAAAATTTGGGGTTAATTTAAATTCATTTACATGGTTGGATAGTTTGGACTTTGGGAGTGTACATGAATGAGGGTTTTAACCCTAATTCCTCAACTCCAATTGCAGAATTTGGTGCGCCAAGTGTAAGTTGTGGAATTTTATGAAATTTCTTTCAGAACTTAGGGTGTATCCTAGTAACGTTTTTGTAAAATTTATGGGTCATTGGTTGTGTAGACAACTCTTTAGAAAGTTACAAAGCCACTAAGATCTTGCCAACTCTAGAAATGCCTTGGCCAATGCCTACTCTTCCAGAACCCACCCACTCTGGCCCAATTACATGGGCTTTATACCTTATCTTTTACTCAGCTAAAATCAATGGTGTTCGCTATCCATAGTCTTTTACCCATATTTGGAGTCTTCAAGCCCAGGAAAGAGACTTACAAAAATCAATTGCGGCCCAAAAACATTATTTCCATCACCTTAGCCCGATCTTGCTGGGCCTCATTTACCTTGTTGGCCCATGGGCTAGAACTTGATAATTTTTATACCAAGCCCATAGATTGTCAAGGCCCATTTGTCCAAATTTTAGCCCAGCTGGACACCATTTGGCCAGTCAAAAAATATGTCTAGTTAAGTCCATTCGATGAAACCCTAAGTAAGAGACTTTTCAATAAGATACCTATAACAGCAAATTCTAGTTAAGGTTTCCTAATGAGGTTTAACACTTCACTAAAGAAGATAATCAAGTAAGTAAGCCTTGTGAATTGTGCATATGTGGACGTATTCCCTTGTTTTGCATGCCGATGTGATTTGATCGTCATTCTGATTTCATGTCTTGGCTAGAATACCCAGAGTGAGTTCGCTAATTTAGGACGAGGAGCTCAACTCATCCACGTCTATAGGATTTGTCTATTTCATCTTTTTTTGGCTCCATAAGTGATATTTTAACCGAGTTTTAGATGTAGGAAGGTGTCACAATGTTTTATCGGATCCCTCCAATGTTAGGCCATTTGGACAATGAGATCCCTTGATTGTTTTCAAATTAGAAGATCTAGAAAACATATAATATAAGCCCCACCTAAGCCTACTATATAAGTATACGAGTTTTATAGTTTCACAAATATGAGTGAGAGAGCTACTAGTATGTGTAACTTGCACAAGTACTCTTTTACACCCTAAAGTAGTGCATTGTAAGTACAGTACTACGAATGCAAAGAATTTCCAGAAATCATGGCACTGTCATTGTTCTAAGCCACCTGAGTACAATGGCGGGTGATATATGGAAGATGTAAGGGCGTAAGTGTAAGTATGTATGAACTTAAGTATGAAGCCATTTATTTGATCCGACATGTTTTATGATATTCGGTCTTGTCGGCCTAAGCTTGCTGTCATTCTAGAAGTTTCATGATTTCTCGTGAGTATGAAGATACTCATCTGATAGTATTGTTATATCAGTAGTTATTTTTGGATCGGTAATCAAAGTTGTTTGATTACTAACAATTTTCCCATATGCATGTAGATGTGTGTTTATGTCAGTGACCGGCAAAGGTATACATATCGAGTGGCTCATGGTTGGAAGTGGTTCCATGTGTTTGCTTTGTCCTTAGTGATGTATCGGATTTATGTATTTGGTATGTCTTACTTATGTATTTCAGGATTATGGGTGTATTGATCCCAATTTATACACATGATACTTTATAAAACGGGATCATTACATTAATTGCACTATTATGATTATTGAGTCAACTAGTTGCATATATTGTAAACAATAAATAGAGAAAATAAGACTAACCTGCGACCAATTAAACAAGGAAAAAACTGAGTAAAGCATTGATCATATTTGCACATAACTAAACATGAATATAACATGCCATAAGTGAAATAACATATACATGTACATGTCAATGACATGGTAACTGAATCTCTAAACATAATCTCTAAACATAGCATAATACTTGAAAAACTGAATAACTTGATCCGTAAATTAATATTTTTCATGTGACTTACTAATAAGCCTAAGTAGATTGATATTAATAGCACAAAACATGAAAAACATTACTAAGTAAATTACCTGTGTGGCTTATATGTAAGCCCTGGTAAGTTAACTTATCTAAACAAAATGAATCTTGAGTTCAATACCAAACATGGGTGACATTAACAAAACATGAAAACACACTAAAACAAAAACTATGTGTTGGCCTTGGCTCTTGGATAGCTTCGAATCATGATAATTTTGGCATATAAGTACCTCTTCAGAGTTATTAGATCTTAACTCAAAGTCTCAAATTCAGTGTCCACCAAAAAAACACATGAGAACATGAATAATAACCACTGGTGATCACTAGCATCGTCAAAACAGTAGCCATGGAATTATGGACTTTAGACCTTGCTAAAGGGAGATGCACCAACATCTTTGGCGTAGTATGTCTATTGAGCCATCATGAATTTATTAAAACAACATGAAAAACATGTTTTTAGTTATAGGCCTTCCACTTAGACTTAACACTTGAAAACTATAAGTTTAACTTGATACTTATATCTTGATCACTTGATTACTTGATAACGTGATAACTTGTAGCTATAACACGATAACATTTTAGAAAATATAGTATAATTAGGATTAATCCATCCAAACATCGCAAAATAGAGGCTCATAAAGAACCCCAAATAATGAATAAACACAAACATGTTCTACGTACACCTCTAAGCTCCTGGATGTTTAGCTCCAACTGTCCTAGTTATCAACACTCAAACTAGCTTACATGTCTACATGATATGCCATGACATGAACATGAGGATGATGTCTTAATATATGCTACTAATACTATTAACAATCATAGAACATCATACAACTAGCATGCATAGATTAACTATTCATAACCAAAGCAACCATGAAGCATAAACATGAATAAAACCGAGAAATTAGGTTTAGGGTACAAATGTCACAGCACCAACTTCCCTGACTTAAGTGCCAAGGTGTTGGCCCTCAGGTTCTAATTTAAAGTTAAGTGAGTGTTGCGGTGCCGTGTGCCCGAGTTTGGAGGCCATGGCGCTGCCTCACGCTTCCTTCGTCTTCTTTGTGCACAGTGCGTCAGTGCTATTAGCAGGTGCCGCAACACCAGCACTAGGGTTTTCAACACGAATTTCTTTTTCTTTTTCGTTTTACGTTCGATTTTTATCAAACAAAAACAAGATTTTAACACTCTCTAAACATTAAATCATGGGTTATAACAGGTTTTTAAACTAGCTTGATTTAGCCTACTTTCTATGATATTTATTCTGAGAATAATATGTTTATTAAGAGTAGACTATTGCCAAACATGTTATATTTTATTTAATCATACTTATAATTGTTAGATCATTGAAATTACTTACAAAATTTATTTACAACATGATTAACATAATTTAACATATCATGCATCAATTTCATGGATGGTACCAACATGTAGAAGCATAAAACTTATAAGAAACATACAAACAATATGGATAATACATAGAACAACATGAATTATGAACACGATTCATCATTCTATGTACATTATTTATTTTAGTTGTCATTATTAATCTTTTCTTCCGTGTTTGCCCAGATCCTTGCACCATCAACTCCACACACTTCCCAACAAGAGAGAAAACATTAAGAGAGAGAGGAAGGAAGAGAGGGCTTCCAAGTAGAGAGGGAGAGGATGGCTAGGGCTTGCAAAAATGGAGAGAAGGTGACCCCCTATGCCTTCTATACATCCCATACTTTCTACTTATCCTAGAACTCCCTTCCACTAATTCTAAAATACTAAACTACCCCTAGACCCCCTTACGTGGATCCTAAATAGGTAAACATGAACAAACGTGCCCATAATCATTAACTGAAATAGACTCGTGAGTCCAATTAGGATCTTTGGCTATCCAAATATGATTGGCTTAACTTAAATCATCCTGAAGGTGTGAAATAAATGTTTAGCCTTATGAATAACTTGAAAACATGACGGACATCTTGTAGGTGATATGAACTTAGTTCACATATAACCAGTCCATCTTGTTCACCATAGCTTAATTCTTTTCCGATCACTTATTCCATGAAATTTAACTTGATCGATTATTCTCATCCATGAATAAACGTCAGGAAAATAATCAACATGGCTGAACTCAATATAATCAGCCACATAACTTGAAGAATCCCAAGTATCCTTTTAATAGTCTTGACTACACATACAAACAAAACATTTATGGCTGAAAAATAAAGAGTCTACTACTAATATTTACTTCTCAAGACAAGAAAAGAAAAACTAAATAATAATGGTAAAAATTCCTATTATTACACTAAGACTAATGCATTTGGGAACTATGGGACATATGATGTATGTATTGTGGGAGGGTGCCCTAAGACCTATGGTGTTATATTGGTTATGTTACGTGTTGTTTATGTGTTTTCATTGTTATTATTATTATTATTAACATCGTGCATGGTATCAACTTTGGGGCAAAGGCTAACAATTGTCTCCAAGGTGTGTGAGCCTCAGTCCTGAAACATGACGAAGATCAATTAAGGTACGTGAAACGTATTTTGTTGGAGCTATGTGTGTGATAGAGAAACATGGACTAGAGGAGCTTATGGTTTATAACACTTGAGGGGTCTATGTAAAGACTGAGTGTTAGGGTATGATGCCTGACACACAATGATGCCTCTATATATACAATTTCGGTATGCGGGGTATGTGCAACAAGTAACCATGATCCAATGCTTACTTTACGTTAAGATTAGCATCATCTAAGAATGAGTTACCAAACTCAAAGGTCAAAACTAAGTATAAGAACTGGATCATGCATTTGCATTATGAAAAGCTTAATGTCTTGGCTATATTGGAGATGGTTCTTTCTTGTAGCTCGGAGTGATCGTATATGCAAATTTTCCGTCTTAGTTGTGAGGAGATCCTCCCTCTCCTTCGACTCAAAATGCTCATATTAGTAGTCTCAACTATAACAGTTTTCCTATGGTAGTATGATCATCATGTATTGCAAACTCGATAAGGTTGCTTTCTTAAACCTCCTCGAGGGTTGAGATCCGTTTTCATAAAGTATGTATGTTGGTAGTCCAACAAATAGCTTTTCAAATTATAATATCAAAATTTAGCTCATACTTCGGGCAGAATTGAGGTGTTTAACTCACACCCCAAACACACTTGAAGTTTTCAAGCTTTTCTTCACAAAAGATCACAACTTTGATCTTGTTCAAACACAAACTCTCAGAGTAGCTTTAAACCACAATAGTTGATCTCTAAGCTCTAGCACACTTTGACTCTTAGCTTGGATCTTGTTGCACTAATTTGCCACTTTCACGATATCAAACTCATTCACTATGCTTCATTAGCTTCAAACCTTCTCCAAAGGCTCCTATTTATAGCCAAACATGGCTAATCTTTGCCATTGAATCAAAAGACAATTTTTGACTTTTGGTAATTTTCGACCGATGTTGGCCAACGAGCACATTTTATTTGCCCCAATCATATGGTTGTCGAAGGTCCCATAGATTGATCAAAGAGGCTTCCAAATCCTATGCTTGAACAACCATCAGAAGTCTTACCTAATTTCTTGATTGATGATGTCCATGTCCATGTCTAAAACTGGGCTCCCCATTGGTCAATGGTCACTCTCACGAATACCGTAATTGGTTGTGTTCGGCAGCCTATCGATCTTTAGAATGCTTGCTAATTGCCCAATTAACTTGTGTCCTAGTCTGATCAGTAACCATCAATCTTCGAAAATTCTTTTGAACTCTGTTTGTTGAAACTCTTTGTAAAACCCCATTTTCGGATTAGGGTTTTACCCAATTTGAGTTTTTCCCTATTCGGGTCATTATCGAGTCGGTTCGAATGAGCTCAAGCTAGACCAATTTTCAGACCACAAGTACGGGCCCAGGTGGCTATATGAGCATGTTATAGTGCCTAAGTATGTCTGACATACATATGATAGTTTCAGTTATGATACAATAAAGCATGAGTTATCAGTGTATACATGAGGTATACATATGATTTTGATGAGTTAGCCAGGATTTTAGGCCTAGATCTACATCATTGCAGCATTTAGTATCCGTTTGGAATTTTCTGGGTATTTCATTTACATGCAGCATAGGAATTTTGGATCACTCGACTGTGCCCCTATGGGCCCAGCTTGATTGGGGTCAGGGTTTGAGGCACATTTAGCATTCTTACATCAATTTCTACCTATAGAGTCACTTTTAGGACTCGAGCCAATGTATACTTTGGATTGTCTCAATTTGAGCTTTCCGTCCATATGTATATTGCATTTACCCATAGGTGGGCCCCACTAGGCCACAAGTTGTCGAACGTCTAGATCGTGCCACGTGGCTAGATCTTGGCCGTACACTCAACCCTAGCTCCACCCATTTATTTCTAGTGAAGTCCCGCGATTTTGGATGTTTTCACTTTAGCGCTGCCACCACTTCGACTAGCTGACGCTGACTCTCCGCCTCACCCCCAGCCACGGGACCGGCACCCCAAGACCGCCTCACGGCCAGCTTTCCATTCGTACCTCTCACGACCACTGGTGCCACTACAATCGACACTGGAAAGGGAGTTTTTGAAGATGGTTTTCGCCGCCGCTACCACACTTTCAGGCCATTTTTCGACATCGGCGAGCCACCTCTGGCCAATCCGAACACCCACACAGCTTCATCATGGACAGATCTTCATTTTGAGACCATCCATGACCACAGGCACGGCCGCGATCACCGCCGGCGATGTTGCCACACTCACCAGCAAAGCCGCATCTTTCCGGCCAGTTGACGGCCAAACCTTGCCGGTCATCATTGCCATTATGTTACCCATCCTCCCCTTTGTCGATCCTAACCGGCGGCGACCCCAGCCACGCTGCCATCTGCATTTTCCGGAGGCGGGCACCGTCGCCTCGTTGTCCAACCCATTTACCCGGGTTGGGTTCACATGTCCTCATCTGCATCTGCGTGCCGTCACCACGCCTGCTTGCCTGACCTTGTTCACCAACTTGCCAGCCCATGTCCAACTCCACCCGTCCAGGTCAAGTCCGCCCAGCCAACCCAGCGCAATTTCTAGTTGACCAAGATTGGCAGCCCATTCGGTTCTTTCTAGTTCAACTTGGTTCAAACCGATTCAGCTCATTTTTGGACTGTTTTCATCCGTTCTTGTACCGATTTTGGTAATTCGAGAACCTTTATATTAGTTTAGATGTATATTCACATGATTTAGCATGTTTAGATATTATGATTAATTTTCTATATTATTTATTAATTTATTTATTATTGTTTATTTTTTATATTTATATGTTTATCGTATATGATAAATGTTTACATGATTATTTGTTAGTATTAATATTATATTTACTTATTAATATTAGTCTTATTATACTTATTAAATTGTATATTTATTTATTTATTTATTTGTATGTTCGCATGTATGTTATTGTTTATTTGTATTTAATTAAGCATTCTTGTATTGTATAACTATGATAATATTATTATTCATTATTAATGAATATTAACTATTTATTTATTTATTTATTAAACTATTAATTAATTATTTATTAACTATTTGATTATTTATGTATTTACTAACACAAGTATATATGATATTTACTCGTGTTTGCCTGTGTATTTGTATTGTATAATTATATTATTATTTTATGATTAGAGTATTATTTATATTTATGTATTTATTATTTATCTAATTATCTAAGTATATTTTCTTGTTTATTTATTTTATTATTATTATTTTTTATTATTATATCTCAAATTTCATGTCATATGCTTAGTTATATGTTTATCAACACTATTTTCTTTATTATGATGTATTAATGATATAAGCACACACTACGTGCATGCATTATATAGAGATGTTAGTATTTTAAATAGTAGTGGATTTCGATGTAGGTTTCGGAGTTCGAGCTCGCCATAGATGTACAGATACGCTTGGAGTATGGACCATAGGTCCGTAGGACTCTTCCTCTTTGCTTGACTCCTTGCGGGTAGAGTTTAATCGTGTTCTAAACGTATGAGGACATCGGTGATATTTTATCGGATCCCTCCGATGTCGGGCCATCTAACCGTGTTTTCTACACATGTTTAATAAAACTACAAGGATGAGATCCCTTGTTGATTTTTAAACTAAAGCTCTAGAAATGTATGATAAAAGCCTCTTCCCTAAGCCTATTATATAAGTACACACATTTTTACGGATTTCATGAATAAGAGAACGAGTGGTACGGAGACATGTATGGACTGCACTAGTACTCCTTCAAACCCTGATGTAGTGCGGTGTATGCACATTTATGTAATTTGTGACACTAACTTAACTGTTCCTTTTGCCACACAAGTACCATGGCGGGTGATATAGAAGATGTGAGGGTGTAAGCATTGTACTTATGAATATAATTATGAGCCGTGCATGTGAGCCCGCACCTGCTTAAGTATGTTTGCTTACCACCCAATGTGAGGCAATCTTGAAGTTTCATAAGTTTTCATGGGTAGTGGAATACCCATTTGCTAGTTTGAATTAGTTATTTTTCGGATCAGTCACATTCGTTACTGACGTTTTTGATATAATATATGTAGGTTTTGGAAATCCTGAATCGGCTTCAGTGGAAGGACAGATAAATGCTACACACACTTGAGTTCAGTACATTTATTTCATTTATTACTTTTAATTATATTTGATGTGTTTTAATGACTATTTAATAATGTCTTCCATTCTCATGACACCAAGAGGGTTGTTTCAATCTATTTCATCGATTGAGTCGTACCGACTGACAACTTTAAACATGACTTGACTCAATTCTAATATTTCTGATTTGGTTCTTAGGTGAACCGAAATCGGGGTGTTACAATTTGGTATCGAGCCATATCTTGGTTGATTGAGAATGAAGACTTTTGTTCTGTGCCAAGTGTGTGGAGCTGTCCTTAGCCAAGCCGACAGATATTTCCTTTTTTCTTTTCATAGGATTTTAGATTGTGTGCTCAATCAAACCTAAGTAGTGGATGTTTCAATGCTAATGGTTGGAGTAGTTATGAGATATATATGAGATCATGATTTAAGTAAATGCCAGCATGAATCTCATTGAAATGTCATGATAAGCTTAAAGGCACGCCTTCCTTGTTCTATGCTAAAGATTTGGACGACTAAGAGTGTTCATGTGTTTAGTTACCAGAGGTTAAGTTGGATGGTGATGGGATTAGATAGAATTTTGGTGACCACACTAGAGCACTTGCTTGTCTTTCGCATGTTACCACATGAGTCCTTCCTTGGGACATGGTGTACATCGCAAGAACGAGTTATAAGAGATAACACAAGTAGGGAGCTTGAATACTCACGTAGTTACATGACATATGAGTAGAGACTATTGAGTGCCTTAAACAGATCCATTAGGGATAAACCAAGGTCCACCTTGGAGAACTTAGACCTTCAGATAGATCATTGCCGATGGAGGATGTGGCTATGCCAGCAGATCCACTTAAGCACTAGGAGCATAGATGAGAGTTTGGACAAATGACTTGAGATAGATCACATCTAGGAGATAATAGTGGATGAGGATGAGTAGTGAGGTAGATTTACAGTCCCATGGACACTTCACTGCCTCCCCCTCTTCCACTAGTGTATGTATGTCCAACGGTATTGTTGGCCACTCTTCAACAGATAGAGGCATGAGCACATTGAGAATGAGTGAGATTACCTTTGACCGCGGATTTAGATGGTTGTAGGATTCCACTCTATCTGCCCGGGTTGGACCAATGATGGTTATTGAGAACCAATTAGTGTTTATAGGAGCAATCACCCCAGATATTAAGAGATACATGTAAGCTCAGCATTGGATCACCATTGTACGTGTCACCACTATGATCTAGATACCCTCCGGATTGGGCACACATGGTTGGATAGCCTAAGTTGAGTTAATAGCAGCTACCTCTGGGAAGATAGACACATGGAGATAAACATGCCAGAGACAATAATGGGTTCACAAAGTACATGATTAGAATCAGATCTTCAGCAGTTGAAAGCACAAGCACCGTCCGTATATTGCACTACTACCAATTGTGTGGAGTAGTTATTGTAGAAGTAAACGTCCGTATATCTTCAGCAGTTGTCCTCACCCTACATGAGGACAACTACTTGAGGATGTTCTTAGCATTGCACAGAGACCACATGTCATAGTTTCGGAGCAAAGTAGGTCAGAGAATGAGGGACAAGATCTATGCTAACATCTTCTAGGCTGAGGAAAGTTAGGCATACTGGAATTATTCTGATGTGATGGCACAAGATGAAGTTCACAACTATCTTGCATACCATTGCCTTGACCTGACATCCTTAGTTCAAATGTGTATTGTGAAGATAGGATCATTAGGTAGCTTTAGTGACAGTCATCAAATGGATGTACATGGACAAAGTTAGAGAACATGATAGTATGATCTCTAGATGGGATGATCATAGTGATCATAGTGTTCAGCTCAGATGATTAGTAGATGGTCAGACATGTAGTGTGACCTCAGCCAGCGAGAGAAGTTCGACTCATATTAGGATTTTGGCATAGATGATGGGTTTTGTGAGGGAGCATTCTAGTAGAGAGATAGTATTTTCCTTGTGCTTCACCAGTATGATTAGGTCATTGCCTTGAGACATAGGATTTAGCTATCCCAAGTATAAGAGGTACCTTCGTGGTACTATTTAGGACTTATAGTGTAGGTAGCCGATGACAGACCACTCTGGAAGAGACAACTTCACCCAAGCTTATAAGCGACATAGACAGGGACTTTAGTCAGACCAGATCATATTGACCAAATAGGACACTAGTGTGTGCGCATCTTGACTTATGGCTTTACTTGAGACTCTACCACGACAGTAGTAGTCATGTGAGTCAAGATTAGTGGTACAAATCAGTACAGGAAGGCAGGTCACACACCACTGAAGAGCAAAGGAGACACGTATCAAACCTCACTATGAGTCCCTATAGACTCGAAGAGAGATAGTGACTCTTTGGCTCATTTGAACCTCGTTCGTTTAGAAGTGTATGACTAGTATTGTAATGACCCGCCCATTTCAAGCCACAAGCTAAGTGTTACTATATGAAACTAAGTGTCTCATAAATTAATTTTCTATTAATTTTCAATATTTTAAATAAATCCATGACATAAAATTTAATATAACAAATGCTCGAAATAATCTAAGCCCCATGAATTGAACCAAAATCTCACTGTCATGCAAACAATCCAAAAGTATAATAACAAATAAAAAAAAATCAAAAGTCTAATAACAAAGTCCTCCAACTGTCCCGACTCTACCCATCCATCCATAAGGCTCACACCTGTAGAGGCAATTCCATGTTAGTGATAAAAACACTAAGTTATATCATTACAAGAAACAAGTTAGTATATTCCACAACATTTGAATTGGAGTTTTTTAGTGATTAGGAGCCTATGCCAAGCCCTTATTATGCTGGGAGGGGTGGCCGCCCCATCCAGCTACAACCCCATGTATGCTCACACACGCTACGTGGCCCACAGCCTATATTTACCAATATTTACCATTGACTCACCCTCTCGGTATCACAATTGCATAATGAGTTGTCTTGCACCACTACGCCTTGTCACCCCTTTCGGCATGGAGGCAGGTATTTAATCTTTGAAGAAGTTTTAAGGGTGCTGCCCGTGTCGGACTGAGTCAATTCTTTGATCTCAGTTGTGCGCGGCACATGGTGATCGAATGTGGGCTCAGGTCTATGAAGGCTTCCAGATAAGAATATATAACATTTTGAGTAATTATACGAACGTGGAATTGTGATGAGGCCTATAACACACAATCCTAATATGAATGAAACTTCTCTAAAGCCTTCCCTTTGTGAGCCAAAAGTGCTTACAAACTATCAAGATGATGTTTTATTTAACATCAATAGAATTCTCCTTTATATAGAAGAATATGTGTGGAATTCAAGAAGTCACTACATTAAATTTTTATAGAAAAGAATATAATCACACAAAACTATTATATTAAACACCGACCATTATTGTGATAATGAAAATTCAAAAGAACGACTATTGAGTTAATGCGAATGAGTGTCAAATTGCACTCACAACTCCCAATCCCAAAAATTCAATAAATAAAACTTATTTAAAACCATTCATAAATATCATTGTATCAATACACTAAAGGTCATAATTGATAATTTATGATATTGATTCCAAAGAATTAATTTAATTAAATAATATTTAATATTCTTTCTAAGATTAATAAAATTCGAAATAAAATAAGCTAATTATTTTCAGGTACGGTATTGAGAAACACATGCCTACTGTTAGTTGATTGAACTAGAGCCACTTAGGAGCCATCTCTTATACTCGTCATTGATTGGTTGTTCCATAGGCTAGTTTCCTATAGCGAAGTCCAATCATGATGACCTTAGAGACATGTCCGTGGACCTACCTATATTTTTGAGCCATCCAATATCCTATACAGTGTTTTCCCATTGCCCTTATGACTCAGACGAAGATCCTCACACCACCATAAATAGAGTGATATACATACCTAGTAGGATTTTCACAACTTTGTGTACTCTCCCAGCACCCCGGATGTCAGACTATGCGACCAGTTTTTCATGAGATATCCATTCATTTATCATGTGACCAGGGATGTCAAACAGAGCCAAGCTTCTACCCGAGTATTTTCACACTCACCTTCCTAGATATATCAGTTCTACTATTTATTTTCTAGATGGTTAAGATGAGCAGACATTGACTAGCACACATGCTACAAACCAGATGTAGACTCTATAGTTCCATGCTGAGTATGTTTTCATACTCCTTGAGACACGTTGTACATGTACAGGTGTTTTCGCTGCCATTCCATCACAGAGAGTACCTTTAGCAGCAGTTAGTACCTATATAGATAGCTGTGAGAGCCATGGCATGCAGTAGAGTCATAGCAGCTATCCTTATTCCATTATAGAATAAAGTTAGATACTTGACTAGGGATTGAGTTAGCTAAGACTTACTGAGTAATCTGGTTCCTCTTATAGGGACACCTGAGTGTTGACCTATACTGGCAAAAATGAGTCATAGAGCTCATTAGCAAATACCCTTGGTACCTATGTCTACCATAGGCTAGCAGGACTCGCATGACACCCTAGTATAGCCATATGACCTGGAGCAGAGTGCCATGAGGGTACACATAGTTTACCTATCACATTGATGAAGATTAGGGAGATATGGATAGACGTTAGGTCGCATAGCTCGAACAGAGATAGTTTTTTCTGATGTAGTTCTGACCAGTACCTTGTAGTATTTTAGAGTACCTACTTGACCACCCAGTAGACCCTTAAGGGTGAACCTTGGTTTTTCCTGCCAAGGTCATTGCATTTCAGTCCCCATAGTTCGCAGTGGCCCTAGGAACTAGTCCAGTTAGATGATTCCAGCATGTATTGTTAGTCTAGTCAGATGATTCTAGCATGTATGGTTAGTCCAGTCAGATGATTCTAGCATGTATGGTATGTTTCGCCAAATGAATCAATGAGGTGTAGTCCATCCAACCAGGTTATTAACGAGCTAGCGATCTTCATCAGTGTTCAAAGTTTCAGCTTCATGTTGGTCCATTTGGGTCGTGTCCAACTAGCTTTTGAAGGAAAGCTACCAGTTTGCCAATGAGATCACATCTTCAATTGAGTCCTCTGATCGCAATTGATGTGAGAAATTCTGGAGACAAAATATGTATAAGAAGGAGAGGTTGTAAAATCCCATTTTCGAGTTAGGGTTTTACCCAATTTGAGTTTTACCCTATTCAGGTCAGTATCAAGTTGGTTTGAACGAGCTCGAGCTAGACCAATTTTTAGACCATGAGTGTGGGCCCAGGTGGCCGTACGAGCATGTTATAGTGGCTAAGTATGCCCAACATGAATATGATAGTTTCAGCTATGATATAGTAGAGCATGAGTTATCATTGTATACATGAGGTATATATATATGATTTTTATGAGTTAGCTAGGATTTTAGGTATTTCATTTACATGCAGCATAGGAATTTCGAATCACTAGACTGTGCCCATGTGAGCTCAGCTTAATTGAGGTCAGGGTTCGAGGCGCATTTAACCTTCTTACCTCGATTCCCGCCTATAAAGTCACTTTTAGGGCTCGGGTCAGTGTTAACTTTGGATGGTCTCGATCCGAGCTTTCCATGCATATGAATATTGCATATATCCATAGGTGGGCCCCACTAGGCCACGACTTGTTGCTCGTCCAGATCATGTCACATGGAAAGATCTGGACCGTAAACTCAACCCTAGCTCCATCCATTTATTTCTAGTGATGTCCCTTGATTTTGGATGTTTTCACTTTAGCGCCGCCACCATTTTCCAGTGCTAGCAAGCTACCTTCGGCCAATCTGACCACCCACACAGCTTTATCATAGAGAGATCTTCATTTTGAGACCACCCACGACCACAGCCGCAGCTGCAATCGCTACTGGCATCATCACCACACTCAGCAGCCAAGCCACATCTTTCTGGCCATTTTTTGCCCAGCTGACGGCCGAACCTTGCCGATCATCATTGCCATTATATTCCCGGTCCTCCCCTCCGTCGATCCTGATCGGCAGCGATCCCAACCGCGCCGTCGTCGGAGTTTTTGGCAATGGCATCACCGCCACCTTGTCTGGCCCATTTCCCCGGGTCGGGTTCGCATGTCCTCGTCTGCGTCCGCATCCACTTGCCTGCGCTACGTCCGCTTGCTTGATCTTGTTCACCATCTTGCCAGCCCATATTCGAGTCCACCAGTCCAAGTCAGGTCCACCCAGCCAATCCAGCCCATCTTCCAGTTAACCTAGACCGGGTTGGTTCAGCCCATTCGGTTCGGTCTAGTTCAGCTCAGTTCGAACTGATTTAGCACATTTCTAGGCCATTTTCATCCATTCTTACAACGCTTTTGGTAATTCGAAAAACTTTATATTAGTTTAGATATTATGATTATTTTTCTTTATTATTTATTTATTTATTTATTTATTCATTATTGTTTATTTTTTTATATTTATATATGATGAATGTTTACTAGATTATTTGTTATTATTAATATTATATTTACTTATTAATATTATATTTACTTATTAATATTAGTCTTATTATGTTTATTAAATTGTATATTTATTTATTTATTTATTTGTATGTTCACGTGTATGTTATTATTTATTTGTATTTAATTATGTATTCTTGTATTGAATAACTATGATATTATTATTATTCATGATTAATGAATATATTAACTATTTATTTATTTATTTATTGAATTATTATTTAATTATTTATGTGTTTACTAACACAAATATATGTGATATTTACTCGTGTTTGCCTATGTATTTATATAGTATAATTATATTATTATTTTATGATTAGAGTATTATTTATGTTCATGTATTTATTATTTATCTAATTATCTATAAGTGCATTTTCTTGTTTATTTATTCATTTATTATTTTTTATTATTATGTCTCGGTTTTCATGCCACATATTTAGTTATATGTTTGTTAATACTATTTTCTTTATTAGGATGTATTGATGACATGAGCACACACCATGCGCATGCATCAAATAGAGATGTTAATATTTTAATTAGTAGGGGGTTTTGATGTTGGTTTCGGAGTCTTAGCTTGCCGTAGATGTGCAAATACACCTGGAGCATGGACCATAGGTCCGTAGGACTCTGCCTCTCTGCCTGACTCCTTGCGTGTAGAGTTTAATTGTGTTTTAGACATAGGTCGACATCGGCGGTGTTTTATCGGTTCCCTCTAATGTTGGGCCATGTAATTGTGTTTTCTACACATGTTTAATAAAACTACGAGAATGAGATCCCTTGTTGATTTTCGAACTAAAGCTCTAAAAATGTATGATAAAAGCCTCTTCCCTAAGCATATTATATAAGTACACGCATTTTTATGAATTTCACGAATAAGAGAATGAGTGGTACAGAGATATGTATGGACTGCACTAGTGCTCCTTCAAACCCTGAGGTAGGCGGTGTATGAGGGTACTACATAATGCAACATATTTCCGGAATTTATGGCACTAACTTAACTGTTTCTTTTGCCACTTGAGTACTGTGGTAGGTGACATGGAAGATGTGAGGGCATTAATGTTGTATATATGAATATGATTATGAGCCGTGCATGCAAGCCCGCACCTGCTAAGTATGTTTGCTTACTGCCTAGTGTGAGGCAATCTTGAAGTTTCATAAGTTTTTGTGGTAATGGAATACTCATTTGCCAGTTTTTATTAGTTATTTTTCAGACTAGTAACATTCATAAGTGTAGCTTTTAGTGTTTCATTATCAAGATCCTTGGGTCTAATAGATTCAAAGTCACAAGTGATTGAATTAATTATAACTTTTACAATAAGTTTTTAAGAGAGCAAGTAAATCAATCTAGCCTAGATAAGCACAAGTAAAGCAAGAACAAAGTAAATAAGAGAAGAAATAGAAAAAATGGTACACAAGACCTAAGCACCTTTATAAAGGTTTGTAACTCTTATTCCTCTTACCTATCTATTTCATGTCTTATAGAAAGGTAAGTCTTCAATTGTTTCACTATGCCACAACTTGTATAATTATAAGCTGATAAGCCTTCTTTCACACAACCTCTCACCTGGACCCAGTAAAGCTTGCATACACCTCTAATACCCTAGAGGTTTATAACAATGAAAGTCAAGCCTACTCCTATTCCAAGCACTCCCTAGAGCCAAGGTGACTACTCCTTCACAAGTTCCAAGAGCCAAGGATCCATTTCTTCACAAGCTCTCTCCCTAAAGCTATGAAACTTATTCATTCACAAGCTCTCTTAAGAACTAAGGAGCAATCAACCTCCACACCTTGGATGCAAACAAGCATATTCCAACATGTACCATAGCATTGATGCTCTCACATACTCCTAACACACAAGAATTTTATAATAATGAGTTCAACACATGAACAATAACCTCATCAAACCTTTAACACACCTGCCTTAGGCTTTAACACAAAAGAGGAATAAAGGCAGCATGATTTGCAAATATAATGCTCTAAATTGGTAACCTCTCAAGAGTTGCTCAAAATGTACACCCCAAGGTCTAATTTATAGTCCAAAAGCTTTAGACAAGAGTTGTAGTTGTTATGCCTTTCAAATTATCATACTGTCTATAACGGCCCAAAGTGTAACGTAATGGGGCCTAAGTCATTTTTTAAAGTGGTTAACCAAGTTATAGATCTATAGTTCATTCTTACTTATAAACAGGATCTTATCCCAGTAGGTATTAGATGTAGGACTAAGTTGAGGGATTTCACAATCCACCCACCTTAAAAAATTTTGTCCCCAAAATTTCTACACTTGGCCCGTTGCTGCCTCAGCACGCATCCTTCTCTGGCCCGTGACTGGCAACCTTAGCCAATGTCCCTAATCTAGCCCACTATCTAACACGAAACCAAGTTGCTCTGATACCATTTGTAATGACAGCCCAAAGTGCACCGTAATGGGCCTAAGTCATTCTTTAAAAGTGGTTAACTAAGTTAAAGATCTTTAATCCATTCCAACTTATAAACAAGATTTTATCCCAATAGGTATTAGATGTGGGACTAAGTTGAGGGAACTCACATTGTCCTTCCCAATGGTTAGGTTTAACAAAACTAATGTCATTCAGTTGCCAATTGATTTATCGATCATATGTCAATTGACATTTGGCTACTGATCCCTTTGTCAATCGTCTGTCGAAGACCCTGTGCATTCCAAGCTAGCACTTATGCTTCCTATTGATCCACAATTGACTACCAATTGATCTACCAAAACTCTATCGATCTTCTATTGAGCTCAACTAAACTGCCTTCTTTGCATGATCCACTATCGATCGATCTACTGAACATCAATCGAACACCTTGCCTAGGATTCTCCAATTTTGGAGATGCCATAGCTTTTTGTAGAGAACTTTGGTTTGAGTGATTCTTAAAGTGTTGAAAAGCTGTTGATGTCTTCTATCATTTTGGCAAGTTCCATTTCCAAACTCTATTTTTGTTAGGAGTTAAAACCATTAGAAATGAGAAGTTTGCATAAGCTCCAACTTTAACCAAAGCATTCCATGATCATGTAACTTGAGATTCCATGTTCCATTTGTTGACTTAGAATGTTCTAGGTGTTAATCATCAAAACTTGGACTCAACATAAATATCCTAACTGTCTACGTAAACCCTTGTTTGAGGAAAAAGAAGATTTGGAAGTTAATGAGGAAAAACATTTCTATGGACCTTGGTTGACAGCTTTTAAGGAGAAAAAATTGTTGCAAAAGATAGAAGTTATTTTTGTTTTCAGCATTCAGATCTATGAAAGACAAAAGAGTCTTTTCTTATATCAAAAGCCTGTCCATTATGTCTTCTCATGTTCTCATTTAGGGACCCTCTCATATGGCTGAAAATGGAAGAAAGACATTTGACTCCTCCATACCTATGCTTCAAGCTTGCAAGGACCTTCTCATGTGACTATGCCTACAATAAAAAAAAAGACAAGATTCATTTTAAGCTAAGGGAAGTAGGTCATGTCTCTTCCCCTATAGTAAATAATGTAATCATCTCCTCCTCACCCTCCTAAAGGATTCTTAAGTTTCTCAAGATGGATCATATTCAAAACAAAGAAATTTTTTTAAAATGTTGCATTTCTTAGCCATCATTATACCATTCAAAAGGACTTTTTCAATCATTGTGAGCTTCTTTTTTTGACATTGATTTCATTTGCCAATTTTATTCTTGTGGTGGCCCTATAAGATGAAGAACTAGTGTAAAGATCATCTAGGGGATGGAGCCGAAGGTCTACTTTTGTGATTTCTTCAAGTTGATCATTTAAAGGTAATCAATGTATACATTAAAAGAATTACACTATTGTCCAAAGATCTTGTTACTCAAATTAATGAGATAGCTGAGCTTTTAATTATAGAAAACCTAGGAGGTGACTCCGTTCATGAAAAGTACAGGAAAATCAAATCTTTGTTTGCCAAATAAATTGCTCAGGGATTGAACACATTGGAAATGATATGTTTTCTCATATGGGCAGGGGAAACCTCTTATGTTATTCTTCTAGATCCTCTTCAAATGATACCACTAGCATTTAAACCTTCCCTTCTTTAAGTAGAGGATACCGCTAGCATTTAAACCTTCCCTTCTTTAAGTAGAGGCAAGTAATGATGCTAGTACCACCTCTGGAATGAGGAGACACTCCTTGTTACTAAGGTTACTCATATTTTCCATCTCTTTTATGTATATTATCTTGTTTGTTTGCAGAAATTTTTTGTATAACTAATGTGTGGGGACCTAGTTTGGATAGTGACTAATAATCTATAGACTTAGCACACAATTAGTAAGCCTACAATCTCTAGGACTATCAATAAATAATCATGAAATATGGAGTGATTCACTCAATCAAAACATAAATAAGAAAACCAAACTATTCATCACAAGTTAAATGAACAATTGATCACCTAATCAATTTGTTAATGTATGCTTGTGTTGGTGATCAATATTCAAACCATACAAGAGATTATAAACAAATTGGTTAGTTTCACACACAATAACAAATTTTCAGCAAGTTGTTGTGTATGAAGCAAATGCGCAAACACTTAGACTGCACAAATATCAAAAAATTATAAGTAGAGAAGAGTGCACACACACAACAAGAAACAAATTTTTAAAGAGGTTTAGAACTTCTACTTCTCTCTTCCAGCCCACCGAGCCCTTTGGATGGGTAGATCTTCATGTTTTACTATGACAAACTCTTGTACACCAACAAGTAACACTTGTTTTTCTACAACCTCACTACCAAGCCGAAGCAACAAGGACCACTAGTCCCTCACAAGGTCTCCACTAAGCCCAGGTAACTAGCTACGCTAACACCTTAGAGCAATGCCTAAACGAAGCTTACACTCTTCTCTTAGCCTTGCTTCTCATACAACTAATCGGCCAAGGATTGAAAAAGCAGTCCAAACTCCTTTGGAGATGATACAAATCAAGCACACACCTTACAATGGCCTCACTAAATCAAAAAGTTATGATCTTTACAAAGAAACACCCACACTCTTGATACAAACACCTATTTAGCACTCTAGCAATAAGTGAGATAATTGCCTCTATTCATATCTCCCTTTGTTAGATGATCAAACAAATCACAATAGCCTCCTTATTTTTCAAATCTTTCCAAAAGATCCCTTACAAAATAATCATTATTGGTCATCGGATCAAAAAGTTTTAATAGGATTTCAGTATGCACTGAAATAACTAAAACACTTGAATAAACAAGTTAGTATCAAAATATAGCTGTAAAGGATCTTGACCTATGAAGATACTAAACAACTATAAATTGACTATACTCAAATAATCATAACAATTGTTGGCGAACTAGTCAAATCATACAAGTTGTAAAGATTTGCCTAATAGCCAAAACCAATTAAAAGCAAATAACATCAGACAAGAGGTTTTGAACTCGTACACCTCTCTTCCACACTACCATATACACCAGTTTGGTAAGTCTTCTATGTTTCACTATGGCAAACCTTTGATTGTTAAAAATACAAGTGTTACAACCACTTGACATTCACCAAGCTCAATCCAAGTGCTTCACAAGCCCACTTGTCCTTCATCGAATTCAACCCCAAGTCAGCTTCACGAGCCACACTTTTTTCTTCACCCCTTTACCTTAAGCTTGACTTCATAAGCCAAACCGAACACTAGTGTAAGCACAACACAAGACCATACACAATCTTTCACTAACTAATCATACCTGATTAGTGTTATAACATCTCACAAGATCAACAAAATCGTTTACAATACAATTACTCAAAAGATACAAATACAATAACCAATTGTAGCCCATTCTATTGATGCCTAAGGACAATGATAGAAGAAGCTTTATCCAAAACTTTCTCCCACTATAGCTTTCCACCTCAATCGAACTTGACACCTTAAAACACTTTAATCAATCTTGAACGTTCAGCATCAATGGCTTAACCAAAAACTCAACATAAAAGCAATTTGATACTACAAAGCTCCAATCTTTATATAGTAGCAAGACCAAGCTTCCAACCACTTGAGAAATTAATGTTGAAAAGGCTCTTCCAAACTCCAACACTAATTTCCTTTGTAGGTTCAAATTGAAATAATTCAAAAGTTTTAGACTCCACCTAGGCATTAAGTTTTAGACTCCACCTAGGCATTAAGTTTTAGAAAATGTCCAAGTTCAAGTTCAAGACTTCAAGACCAACTTCATGTCAAAATGCAAATCTAATCTGAAATGTCACCTCATTCCAATTAATCCGATCATAATTTGACATATAATCATCTTCCTCTAATTCAACAAAATCATAACATAGATAAAAAACTTTATAAATAACATGAAATAATTCTTCATCATCAAAATCTGAAATCAAAAAGTCCAAGACTTCACAATTTGAGCTTTGACCTTCTTGGGGATCAGCCAATGGACACATATCATTAGCCCATTTTGTTCAATTGCCAAAGACTTTGTCAATCACTTGGACATCTTCAATCCAATAACTGGTTGATCTTTGGCAGCTTTTATTGAAGTCCTTGAATAGACGTCACCAACTTTTTGTCTAAATCGGATCGATCCTTTCGTTCCCAAATATGTAGCCAAAATCATTTGAACACTTTGCTCGGTTGCCAATTGATCTGCCGAACATTTTCAGACATAAAATTTTCACGATCCTAATAATCAGTTAACTGAATACTCTTCCAAACACAATCCAAATTCTTAAGTGTCCACTGACCATTTCCGGCCTCACACTTCAGTCTACCTAACATCTGCCAAAGATTGTGCCCAATATGCACAAAAATGATCGGTTTCCAATCGATAAGCCGAACACCCAACTAAGATAAATTCTGGAAAAATCTTCATCCACAAGACTTCAAACATGAATTGAAGCTTAATTCGTCATCAAACATGTTTCATCATCAAAACTTTGGGACTAACATAATGAAAATCCAATTTTATAATAGTAGCAATAATTAATCTCCTTCGTCATTAGAGAGATCCATAAAGTGCATCCAAAACATAATTTGGATTTTTATGAATGAAGCAAAAGCTCACAAAAACAATATTCCTACACTTTAGAAGAAATAAATCAAATCATTTCTTCTAGATTTTGTACCTAGTTTGGGAGATTGAGGCACATTGTTTTGATTGAGCAAAACTATCAATTATATGTAATTGAAAAATGTAAAAACTTCTACATGGGCCTCTCTTTAACCCTTCTTCTGCCTACTACTCTAATTTGAAGGGGCTCTATGTAGGAGAGAGTTAACTAAGATCACAAATCACAAGAATAGATCCCCACAATACTTAAAACCTTATAATGATTACAAGAATGGACAAAATAGTAGAAATGATTTAAGCACAAAAAGTATAATTCACAATTAAGCACAAGTAAATGAAAATCAACAAGGCAAACATCAAAAATAAGTGAATGAGGTAAAGAAGCACAAGTTCAAATTCACAAAAATACTTGTTTTGGCCAACATATCAAATCATACAAGTCCCTTGAATGACTTTGAGCTTGTTCACTTAATCCTCTAAAGCGATCAAATCAAACTCAAATGAACTAAGTAAAGTGTGCACAAAGAATGTACCAATTAAAAACAAGCACACAAGGGAGTAAAGTATAAAGACACGATACACAAATAGGCTCGTAACTCGTACTCTTCTTTCTGCCCCTTCCATTCCATATGGAAAGTTAGGTCGTCTTAGTTTCACTATGGCAACTCACTTATACACCTGCAAGTAACAACAAACCATTCTTTACAAGCATCAGCTAAATATACCAAGGAAGCTTGCAACAACTCCTAACACATTAAGAGAAATCCACCCTAGAAGTTAATTCACTCTTTCACCAAGCTCACACCTCAAGTGAAAGGGGCAATCCACAAGCTACTTGTCTCTTATTGTTAGGCCAAGTATTCACATACACTTTCAACACCTTGGAAGTTTTCAACTATAGCTCATAACGCTTGATTTTGCCTCACATACAATCCTCTTAGGTTTCTCCCCATGAAAACACTGGGATTACAAGAAAAATGAATGGCTAATAATAATTCCAAGGCTTGAACATCCAAGAGGTCTGTGAGTCTTAAGGGTCTTGAGAGACTTCAAGTATACTTTTCATGGCCCTATTTATAAAACCCATGGAGTCCCTTCTCAAAATAGTAGTCATTAGGACTTGCATCCTATAAATTTACTTTTCCAACATCTAGTTTTTATAACTTCTAAAATTATTAGCAACCGAGCAATCTACCGAAGTGCCAGTTGATCCGTAGATATCCAGCAACAAGAAGAAGGAAAGGATTTAATAGAGTAACTCCCGAACATGTGGATATGGAAAAGAATTTCATTACCAAAATAAATACTAAAAGAGAACATTATGTTTTTCGCATGATAACATACATACTTGTCATTGCTAAGAAATTTGGTCATCTTCAATTGCCGATGTCTCTACCTAATATATCCACTAACACATCTCTATCGAACTTCTGCTAATGTGAGTTTTAGTCGTCAAAGTGCATACTAAAATTTTTCCACCTTTGTGATTACAAGTTTGGTTGGCCAAAGTTTCTATCAAAGTAGTTGCCGAATTCTTCTTTTAATTCCTTCAACCTTCAATTTTTTAGAGGATAGTTGTTATATATTTTTTATTTGCATTTTGATTTAGTCGTAGCCACCGTTAAGATTGTTCAAGTTCTCTCTTTATTTTTTTTGCCATAACTGAACTTATATATAGAAAAAAGATATATGAAGGAAACACAATGTTTCTTTTTTTCCACCAACAATGTTTCCTTTATGAACACGTGTAACGTACTAGGTCGTAACATGGTGCGTTGGCCTTACCATTACCTAAGATTAGGTTGGCCTACAACAGTAACTATAATAATGCAACATGGGAAGAGGGTATACATTGCGTTCAACGTGACGTAAACCTGACACCTTTAAAAACAAAACCACCGCCTTCCTGGTCCCTACTATTGAGTTAATATATTACATATGCAGATATACCTGGGTCATGTGCTCTTTATATTGAGTCGAATTTTATTTAATTTAAATTTTATTCATTTGATTTTGATTTAAACGTTAATTTAATTTGAATCGAATTTGAGCCGGCTTCATTTGTGTGTATATATATATATATATATTATGTACAATTCACAAAATAATTATTTTAAAAATCAAAATATCTCAATCTAGTACAATTCTACTAGAAAATAATATACTTATCCATTAAAAATCACATTATTATTTAAAATTTTTATTATGTCATTTTTTATTAATTTAATTAAAATCTTTGAAAAATTTGATATTCATTATCAAAAATCTGACTTTTCATATAAAATATAGAATTTAGAGTTGAGCGGAATGAAGTAAATGGAAGCCCAAGTGCGCTTATTTGAATACGAGTCGAGCTTCCAAACCACCTTGTATGGAGTCGAACCTCAAGCTTAATCGAAGTTAGATCTGCCCCATAAGTGCCATATATTTTTATTATGACAAATAAAGAAGAGTTTTATAGCTTTTGAGATGATGAATTTACATGTGTTTTTCTCCAAAAGCATGGATTTATGTGTTGCTAGTTGCTAAAATATCACCTACCCCTGCCTCTTCCACTTTGCTTACCTAGAAACGGTAACACCTCTTACACTACAATATTGTCACTAAAAGACCGTCAATTGCCGGCCCGATGTTGGTCAGTGCTTGTGGTCTCTACTCTATGAGCTGTTTTTTGAAACCGCCTCTCTTGTCTAACACTAACCTTTCTGTTCGAGCAGGACAATTCAGTTTTTATTTCTTTGGAACACGACAATTCGGTTTTCTAATTGCAATTTGTGGGTCGGCGTAAACATGGGCAATTAAATGGGTTTGCATTTTAGGATATGATGGCTGTCTTAGAATTACACACAAAAAAATTTTAATTTAAAAGTTAAAAATTTTCTTGTTTTTAGATGTTTAAAATTTTAGTTAAAAGAAATTTTATTTTACATCCAAACAAGTCCATGCAAAAATTTTATAAAGTGACATTTTTGAAAAAAATTAATAAAAGGAAATTTTGGAAGATACGCAGTGGGAAAAAAATATTTTATCTTCATCTTATTTTCATATTATCCAAATGGAAAATTTATTAACTTTTGTATCATTTTATTTCATTTTATTTTTATTTTCTATAATTTTTCTTATTTACATGTCAAGTAAACGGAGACTTAGAGTTTAAAAAGTTAGCCGATTGCACCAATGGAAGAGTTGGCTTGTTATAAGCAAAAGCTTTGAGTAATAAAAATACATATTAAAGGGAAAGTGGTTTTAACTTTAACATATAGAGCAGACAGCACCAAATCGTAATTTGATCTGGATTTGAATCTAACATAGTTGTAACCATTTTGAGATGGAATATGCTGTGCTTTGCGGGTGCAATGTTTGATCTTGACCTAACTTGAGTTTCTCATCAAACTTGTAATAAACTACAATACTACTTACATTTTGGAGAGCAAAAAGAAATAATTTTGTTCAGCTCTTCTAAAACTAACTCAAGTTAAAGAAGAAATTTAATGAATTAATGACAATTCAAGGATAAATTGTAAGATATTTATGATTAAAGTGTTTACTTGCATTATAGTTTAAATATCTATACACTTGGTTAGGTCGGTTTTGGTGGAGAATTACCCATTTGGTTTTTTACATTAAGAAATATACATTAGTGACCATGTCAAAAGAGTCTGCCAGTAATTTAGCAAGTCCCACCAGATCTCCTAGCAGTGGCTGGATCTGGACCTCGGGCTTGCCGATCGAATCGAACCAGCAGCTTGACAAAGCAGCTTTGAATCCAATGGCAAATATAATACAACCCACATCTAAATTGTGAATAGTACAGCATCTAATTCTTTAATAGTAATTTCATCGAAAATAAAAAACACCTGCATGATTAAAAGAATTCTCCCGAGTCTACTCTGACCTTAATTTCCCAAGTCGAACTCTTTTATTGATATTTTAGTCTGCAATGAGAAATTTTCTGATAGACTTCTAAAATCAGGTAAAAGAATTATTAAAATACAAATTTTCTCTTAATCTTTATTAAATCAAATACTTCAAAATAATAAAAATTATTAATTTATCAATTCAACAGTCAAACAAAATAATATAAACTAATTTCATATAACTTTTTATTTGATGGATTAAAAAATATACATAATTTCGAGTCTGATTAGTAATTGTTGCCGGAGTCCCCGAGCAGTCAAACTCTTGTTACATAAGTATGCGGCAAATCCATTCAAAAGAAACCTTTTGTTGTTTAAAATGGTTCCAGATTTTGTAGTAAATAAATATTGAAAGCGTACGAAGGTGGTCGGTAGAAGCATTTCAAAACTTTAATCAAGGATAAACCAAGTTTCTTTGTTGAAGGTAGGTAGTAATTTTTAAAACGAAGTGGGTAAGTGAAAATGGAGTTACTGCAAAGCCACAAAAGTAGACCGGGACATGATCAAACACGAGAGAAAATACTCCCATCACACGTGAGAAGTTGGCGAAGCAAAAGAGAAAGAGAGGAGAGGAGAGGAGAGGAGGCAGAAAGGGGAGGATGGTAGGTGCGTGATTGACCAACCCCACTTGTTCTCCTTTCCTTCCGTCCTTCTTCCCCCTTCGTCTTCGTATATAAAATCTCTTCTCCTCGTCCACCTTCCGCAGCTTGGGAGTTCTTTCTCTAACTCCACCAAGCTTCCATCTTCCTGTTTTCTTAACCCCTTCGTCCTCTTTTCTATTTCTTCCTTCTCTTTGGATTCTTTTTTATTATAAGTGATTCCTTGATCAATACATAAGTATACGTATCTATGGCGCCGGCGGCAATAGCAGCTATGCAGGCTATCTCCTCTTCTCACATATCCATCTCCGAGCTGCCCCGGCGCCGGCGACCCGCGGGGCAGGGATTTATTAAATGCAATTTGCGACAAGATTCCTTTTCTTTGGATCCAATCGGGCGGACTGGCAGTCCTCCTGCGCCATCCTGGCCTCCAAGGTTGAGAAGTCCAAATTGCAAGAAAATGACGGCATGGGCGCCTCCTCTATCAATGGCCACCCAGTTCAACAGCAGCAAGACGGGCGGGACAGCCAGGGCAGCGTCGCCGGTTCCCAGGCGGCGGCGGCGGCCACCATGGACTTGGTGCCGGTGAAGGAGAACGCGAGGGCGAAGCCGCTGACGATCAGCGACCTGTCCCCGCCGCCGATGCACGGGTCGCAGCTGCGGGTGGCCTACCAGGGGGTGCCGGGAGCGTACAGCGAGGCGGCGGCTGGGAAGGCCTACCCGAACTGCGAGGCGATACCGTGCGACCAGTTCGAGGTGGCGTTCCAGGCGGTGGAGCTGTGGATCGCCGACCGGGCAGTGCTCCCCGTGGAGAACTCGCTGGGTGGATCCATCCACCGCAACTACGACCTGCTCCTCCGCCACCGGCTCCACATCGTGGGAGAGGTCCAGCTCCCCGTCCACCACTGCCTCCTCGCCCTCCCCGGCGTCCGCAAGGACTACCTCACCCGTGTCATCTCGCACCCCCAGGCCCTCTCCCAGTGCGAGCTCACCCTCACCAAGATGGGCCTCAACGTCGCCCGCGAGGCCGTCGACGACACCGCCGGCGCCGCCGAGTTCGTCGCAGCCAACAACCTCCGCGACACCGCCGCCATCGCCAGCTCCCGCGCCGCCGAGCTCTACGGCCTGCAGGTTCTAGCCGACGGGATCCAGGACGACAGCAACAACGTGACGAGGTTCGTGATGTTGGCGAGGGAGCCGATCATACCCCGGATGGATCGGCCATTCAAGACCAGCATCGTCTTCGCCCACGACAAGGGCACCTCGGTGCTGTTCAAGGTGCTCTCCGCCTTCGCCTTCCGCAACATCAGCCTTACCAAGATCGAGAGCCGGCCGCATCGCAACCGCCCAATCCGTCTCGTGGACGACGCCAACGTCGGCACCGCCAAGCACTTCGAGTACATGTTCTATGTCGACTTCGAGGCGTCCATGGCGGAGGTGCGCGCCCAGAACGCGCTGGCCGAGGTCCAGGAGTTCACCTCCTTCCTTCGCGTGCTGGGTAGCTACCCCATGGACATGACCCCTTGGTCACCTTCCTCTGCCCACCACCACCATACCTCCTGATCCTCTCCTTCTTCCCGCCTCCACCTACCCATTTTTTACTTTTTACTCATCACAAGTACTCTCATTCATTATTTTGCTTTTCTTTCTGTAATTTTTCTTGTAATCAATTTGAGTCCTTGTTTATCTACTCTTGTGCATTTGTTCATCTTCACCCACATTTGGAAGATTTTTAAACAGCCGGAAATGTGAATGCTGTTGATTTTATATTAGTGGATGATAGTTGCGTGGTAATCGAGTAGACTATAATGGTGTTGTAACTTGTAATTGACATTATAATTAGTTTTATGTTACTACACTCGAACGTGTAATCTGCTTGATCGATCATTTTTGAGACGACAAGGAAGCTCGACTGCAATTCGTTTACTCTTTTTCTTCCATTGTAGCATGTAATGTTGTTCTGGTTCAAATGTGATTAATGGAAGCAACGATTAATGTTGACTGTGGTAATGAAATGCATCACAGTGATGTTGGCGGGGTGTGACTTCGCAAGACGAGTTTAGCCCCATCTGACCCTCATCCCTCTCGCCATCTATGCTCGCTTGCATTTTGCAATAATCGTCTCGATTCGACTTTAATACTCAAGCTCGATCTCACCATGAACTCAAATTTCACATGTGTAAGATTTTACGAGCCTGAGTTTTAGTAAATAAGTATTTGACTCTACTAATTCAATTATTGCTCCAACTCAATTTAAATTTAATTATTATTAATTTTGATATAAATTATAATAATTTTTTTGCTTTATTTATATAATCATATTAATGATTACTTTAACCATGATCGTACTTAGGGATAGGTGCATACGTCCAAATTTGTTCGTCTGTCCGATGTCCGAAGCATGTCCAATCAAATTTGACCGAATTAAAATAAACCAAACATGAACATTTTTTGTCTAACTGAACGACTAACCGAGTGTCCGATATTTTATATAAATAATATAATGTCTTTAATATTTGTAAGACTAATATTATAGTTTATGAAAATTTTAAAATATAAATATATAGTAAAATTAATTAAATTTATACATAAAATTAATATTTAATATCTTAAATATCCAAAAATGACATACATATAAAAAGGATAAAAGTCACTCTTATATTTAGGAATTTAAAACTATAAATTCACATTAATAATCATATCAAACCACTTACAATTTAGTTAACATACTCTAAATTTTTAAAGTCAAACAAATGATAATCAATGTATAGAAATTTTAAAATAATCATTGATATCAAAATATAGTCCAATATTACGTATACTTCAAAGATAAAATATTGTAATAATTGATTCTTCATCTAGCTCACCTATATGAAAAAAATACAAAAAGTTAATTACTCATGTTTTATATCCTCTTTTTTGAAATTAGGATATTTCTCTTCAACATGCCTCTATAAATGAATAGTTTTATAACTTTCAGTTCCCTCAAACTTCTTTTCAAAATAAAGACAAATAAGAGATGTTTAATTCTTTTAATATTTTCTATCAAAATAGGTGCATACACCTGATGTTATTTTTCTCTTTTTGAATAATATACTGTTCATATATTCTCCTTCTTTAGCAATCGAATTTTTGTTATTATTTTCACCTCTACTTTGTTCAGTTACATTTAATAATGAACTTATATGATCCATCTTCGAAAAAATATATCACATTATAAACATAATGTAAAACCCGCGATCTGAGTCAAGGTTTTATACTTATGAACCAATCGATTCAATCGTCAGTTTGAGTCGAGTATGTTTTAGAATACGTGTACTAAGTCGACGCTGGTCAGGTATATGAGCCATGAGGGTCATGCGTAACCAAGTATATGATGATAACATCATGAACACAACAGAAAAGAATGAGTTATCAGAATATATGAGAGTATGTCAATTATTTTTTATTTTATATATAGTTAATCGTAAAATTAGTTTTAGGTCGTTTACCTCATTAGGACGCATTACGGGGAATTTGGGTGGGTTGTTAGTTATAGAATGTCACTATGACGTTGTAGTGTTTATTTTATTTTATGGGATTTTTCTGATTTTATGAATTTTTTTAGGATTTATTTCAAGTTAGTTATTATTATTGACACGAGACATGGGCGAGTCAAGTCTTATTTACGATATTGCCATGAATCAAACCCCCGACCAATTTTCTCTTCCCCGTCCAAACCCTTACCGCGCCGCCCCCTTTTGCTTGTCGTGGTCACTGCCGCCGACGTCACCCTGCCGCCAATCGTCGCCGCCAGGCCCTGCCGCGGCATTGCCATGACGCCCTGAGCACCTCTGCCGTCTCCGGCCTCCACGACGCCGGAATCGCCGAGCCTAGTGATGTGCTCGCATTGTCGATTCCGCCACCGGCAACCATTGCCGCGGCCGTCCAGTCACTGCTTTGACATTGCCGACCCTCTCACGGCCTTCCCGGCAAGGCGGAGCCCATCGCTGCCCAGGCCGGCCGGATCTAGTTACCCACCACCGACCGCCTTTGTTTAGTTATTTTCGGCGAGTCACCACCTCCACCGAGCACGTCAACGTTGTAGATGCATCAGGCTCGCCGAGCCGATTCCAACGGTTCTAACGGAGGTTCGCTGGCAGTGTAGAATGCGGTGGCAGAGGCAGTGACGGGCAATTTGATGTCCGCGGACATTGCTTGGGCCTGATGGACAATTTGATGTTTGAAGTCGGTCAGACAAATTTTGACAGATAAAATTTTGGACGGACGCGGATAATAATTCGTTCGATGTCCGTCTGACCAATGCCCACTCCTGATTGTAGTACAAAAGACTCGTAAATTAATAATATTATAAAGTAGGTCTTCAGTTCAAATCTATTTTAGGTAATTTTTTTTCTTCACATTAGATAGTCTCCCATCGTTTGATAAATCAAACTCCGATCTTTTCTAATTTTTATAGATGATTCCTCTCCACAAATAATGATCCTACTTAAGAGCTAGTTTCGAGTTCTTAATTTTAAGCTCGAGTTGAGTCAATTTCAAAATCCTAAAAATTTAGCAATTTAAGTATATTTAAAAATTTAGACAATATTAAAATTATTCAACTCGATCTCGAGTATCTATATTCAAAACTCGTTCGATCTAAAGTCGAGTCTCTTTGAATTTTTTAAGTCGAGCTTGAGCACATGCTCTCGTAATGTTTAAGATTTTGGCCAATAATAATTGTGTGAACCCATAAATACTTATTTAATCTATTTTTTTATAATTTTTATCAATTAATAGGAAACATTAGATTTTAGTTTCTTTTACAAATTATAAATCTTAAAAAATAAATGAATTTAATCAAATTATTTATCCAAATTATTTTTTACTCATTGATACCCACTTAATTTAAGATTTTTACATATATTTAATTCTATATGGGGATATAAATACCCACTTAATTTGGAATTTTCATTTATTTACTATTTCAAATATTTAAACATTGTTAAAATTAAATAGATATTCTCAATTTTTATTAAAAATAATAATTAATAAATTATGAATTTATGTAATTGTTATTGATTAATATAAAAAATAGATTTTAGTTTTTTTACAAATTATAAATCATAAAAAATTGAGAATTTAATTAATTATTTATCCAAATTATTTTTTACTCATTAATACCTTCTTAATTTAAGATTTTTACATATATTTCACTCTATATAAGAACATAAATACCCACTTAATTAGGATTTTTCATTTATTTACTATTTTAAATATTTAAACTTTGTAAAAATTAAATAGACATTAACTATTTTTATAAAAAATAATAATTGATCAATTATTAATTTTTATGATTTAAGTTTTCATATTATTAATAAGTACAAAATGTAGCCTATATATTGCGTGATCTTATTTGTTTAAGAAAAAAACATTGGAAGATTTCGATTCTTCATGCATTCTTATATCTTAAGACCAATCTAATATTCTTTCACTTTGGCACCTCCACAAAAGATATTACAATATCCTCGTCGACTATAACAACACAAAGAACTAGAAGATATACTTGATTGATTTTTTAATAATTAAAATCTAAAAAAGTTACACAATTATCGCCATTGACGAACATATTTTGTTGCAACAAATATTTTTATAAATATTCACGTATAAAACAAATATGATATCGTGCTCTTCATTCAACTCCTGCCTTGTAATTCAACTTGAACACTAATTATTAATTTGGAAGGTGACATTTTTTTAAACTCATGATTGTAGCTTGAATATTGATGATGGTTGTTTTGGATATAGCTCTTATATACATGTATATATTGCTAATTGTATATTGTATGCTATCATTAAGGATTAAGGATTAGCCCTAATTAAAATTGGTCCAATTAAGAGAAGTCATTGGGGTTATGCGCATTTAATATAGGTATGAGGTTACAAAATATGTTGAAACCTAAGTACTGATTTTTTACTTATGATGATGGGCTAAATTGAAAATAATGGAATATCTAAACATGCACTTAGCTTTATATAAAGGGTCATGGTTTCCAGATTAAATGTGTGGTTTCTTTTCTAATATCTCATCATCAATAAAGAAATAAAAAGCATACATAATAATTTTGAAAATCTAGATCTAGGAGATTGATTACGGATTCGTCTTGATGATTTGACATGCACGTTGGTCTTGAAAATTATGAAGTTAAGAAATGTATAAATGATATCAAATTATAATTCTATGGTTATACGGTGGTTACTGATAAGTACTAGATGTATATACATTTTCCTTAGATTTTAGGCTTAATAGCGTCAGTGTTCAAGAGTTTTATGAGTCTTTATTGAGTTTTTAGATAATGATTTTAATTTGTATTTAGAATTAGTTAATTTTAATATTGTCTTAGGTTTTTAATTAGGTTTTATCCGTCTCGAAAGTTTCAGGAATAGGAGTGGGTAAACAGAGAAGATCGCGAGCATCGCGAGCGTAAATAACGAAAAAGCTGACTAACCCAACGAGTGTCGTGGTATAGGGTGTCCCTGTGATGAGCTTCGCATTGTTGGGAAGTGGAGAAAAGATCATCGATGTGAATGTTGTGGTGTGGATTTACCCTCCGTTGGATGCCAGGCGGTACAAAGTGGAATAAATTTTGGAAAAATATTCAGCAGTGCAGCATTGATATGTCCCAGTGTTGGAGGCCGCGGCACTGGGAAGACATCAAGGGGAAAAAAGAGTGTCGTAGTGCTGGTGAGCCAAGGGCACGGTGGTGCACGAAAAATTTGGATAAATACAAAATTTGTTAGCTGACTTCTAAAACGAGAGCCCTATTATTTTTAATTATAAAAGGGTTATTCATACACGAAATTTAAAAAAATGTTCTCATCTATTCTTCATAATTTTAGAGGCTTTTCTTAAGATTTTTCGTTTTCTCAAAACAAATTTTTGAAAAAGAGATTGAAAATTCAAGAGAAGGAAGAAAGAACTTGCTTCTAAAGATCAATTTATAAGAGTTTTTTTTGTAGTTTATTGTTGTATTATTATGAATCTTTCATAAACTTTTTTTATGGTTTCTTTTTCTTATTTTATTTTATGGAGTATATTATTTTATACTAGAGGGAAGATGAACCTTAAAACAATGACTTAATAATTATTTTGATTGGTATTAATTATTATTTTCTTTATGAGAGTTATATTTTATTATGTTTAATGCTTTTATTTATTTCATTAATTGTTGAGGCAGGGTGAGGTCTCATAGGGAAGCTATGTTAAATAATTAATTGAATAATAAATAGATTATATTTTGTTTATGGAGGATCTTCAAGGTAACATTTATAAATTAAATACAAGTATCCTGATTGAAGTTGTAGGAAGTTTATGTAGTCAATTCAAATTATCCTCCAAAAGGGGGTTTAGTAATAACAAATTCATGACTCCTAATGCATATTAATTTAAATTGATGAAGGGTTGTCCACCATCCAACTTTTCAAGAATTTTTTCCATTCAACCAAAAACGAAAAAAAGACTTCTTTTGTTCTACTGAGTTTTTTCAATCCACTATTTGTGTGAAGTGAAGTGTGAAGTGAATAAGCGAAGTGTTTGATCGTAGAGAAATCGACAATCAAATTATAAAAAGAGGAATTTAACATTAAAGATATTTAGTATAGTTAATCAGTACACCGAAATGAGTATTTCTATAATAGGAATTCCACTGTTTCATAAAATATAATAATTAATTCAATAATTATAATTATTTTGTCAATTGATTGGTTTAAGGGGATTCAATTCTCTAACATAACTTTTACATATTGAAAAACAACTTAACTTTAGATTATATTTTTATTTACCTGATAGTTTTTTTAGATTAGATTTTAGTTAAATAAAATTCTTAGAAATTGGTATTTCTTTGCTTTAGAAAATTATGTTTAATAATTTTAATTGAGTAAATAGATA
Source organism: Piper betle (assembly GCA_033002965.1). Lineage (NCBI taxonomy): Eukaryota > Viridiplantae > Streptophyta > Magnoliopsida > Piperales > Piperaceae > Piper > Piper betle. Next base: position 58,717 of record JAURVB010001276.1, on the reverse strand, counting down.
GTGTATGTGGGAATGATACTTTACTTGCTATTTTATTTCTTGATAATGATTGGTACACTTGTCATTAACTTAGTTGGATATTTAGTTGGATAGCCCAAATTTGTGTCTTTTGAAACTTCATGGTAATATGTTATCCCTAAAATGAGTGAAGGGGATGATTTGAGTAGCTTAATATGTGAAGGGACCTTATGGTAACTGGATAGTTTTAAGTGGAGTCTTTCTAAATTTTTGTAATATGTGAACCTAACTTATGTGAAAGAGATGATTTTGAACATTTGATGTATGAGGAAGAGAATTATTGGATTAATCTCATGCCGGTTTTGGAAAAATCAATGACTTGTATATAAGATTCAAGAAAGTCTTATATTTTGAACTAACTTCTAATATAAGAGTAGCTTGTGAAGGCTTACTAAATCTATCTTAACCCGTAACAAGTTAATGATATTTGAGTAAATTATTAATTAAAACAATGCAAGATGGCGCGCCAAGCACAACCTATACCATATAAAATTTACTTTTATGTATAAACTTTAATTTAATAATGAGATAGATTATATAATTTAATATTTTAAATATAAATTGTGATTTACTTTATGATATATCATATTTAAATGAAAAAGAATTATAAGTATTTAATTTTTTTATTATATTTTTCAAGACACTTAATTAGTCTTATTAGTAGGAAATTAGAAATTTAAATTAACAAGCCCATGACTTTCTACCGTGAAAGATATTTTTATTGCTCTTATTTTTAAAAAATTATATTTAACGAGATTTGAACCCGATTATATACAAAAAATATTTTTATTTTATTTTTTATATTTTTTTATATTTTGATTGACTGATTGTTTTACTTTTAATCTTATGTCTAAATTCCCCCTTATTAATTAGAGTAGATTGATAGATTTATATTTGACCCCTGTAAGATAAGATTGTTACACTTACACAGGATTAAACACTTTCAGTTCTTTATTTTTAGAAATCTAATCTCGATCATGTTCCATCCCGCTTGGCCCTTAGCTAAGGACATTTTTTTGGGCTTATCATGGGAAAGCTCTCAACCTTTTGGGTTATGTGGTGTGAGTTGTGAGTGTGCAGGTGTCTGCATGCGTATACGTCATATTAAAAACAAATCAGAACCTTTTTACAAAAAAATTTGAAAACTAACTTATTTGTGTAAATGGGGTGTAAAGTTGTTCTCGTTATTGGAAAAGGGGAATATATTTTATTAATAAAGTTCAGTTGAAATATTAAAAAAAATCAAACTAAACTAAAATAAATAATTTCCATCCCATGGTCGGATAGTGCTGAGTAGCCAAGATAATTAACCCGACAGGATGAGCGTGCCAGGGCCGGATCTGCTCGTCGTGACCAGGATGGGGTCGTGCAACGGTCAGATTTGGCCGCAGCCTAAATCCTGCCCTGCCAAATGCCAAATCCGGTGGTTGCTCGGCCAGTTCTGGTTCTGGTAGGAACACCATGGTCTGTCAGCTGCCCTTAAGCTTTTCTTATTTTTGAAAAATTTGTGATTTGATCCGTTTTGTTTTATTTGATGGCCCGACCCAAGCTCATCTTTAACTACCATTTAAGTTAAATGTATTGAAGGCAATTTACAGAAAACTACGATATTCATTGTAAAAAACCTTTAAACCTTTTTTCATAGAAAGCTCTTCACTTCAATTAGATATAAAACATGTATGTTTGTGTTGAATATTAATGTTGTATAGAACAATCATCAAATATTATGTTTGCGCACAAATGCTATATGCATTGTCTTCCCATGGAGTAGGTGGGTTGGAAACAAAGCGGGGACCCGTCAACATGCTCTTTGGTTATTACTTACCTACTTGGCGGCAGAAGTGCATGGCCCTCCTTGGTGGGCTCCCCTCTATATGGCCGGCAACATTTTTTGCGTCCCAGCTATTACTCTCTTCTATTGGGCTACCCAACATTAAATTGTTTTTTTCAACATCAACATTACATTGTTTGATTGGCTTCCCTTGGCCCACTTCCACGCAGAAATCAAGCTCAACAAACTTCTTATAAGACATCAAGAAAAAAACACCAACGTACGTTTGCTTTGAAAAATGGAAGTACCAACATCCTTTTCGTTCGGTGGGAGGTGTAGTTCGGTTTGAGGGCTCACAAATTTCCTCATGTTTAACTCATTTCTGACCAAATTCAAAGATTGGATGCCTTTGCGACTAGAACCTACTTTCCATGTAGCAAGCGATTTTCATCGATTAAATCTACTCTTATAGAGCAAAAAATTAAGCTTTAATTAAGAGAAGGAAATTCAACTAATCAAAATATAATAAAAAAATCAATTATTGAAGTATATTTCTTTATTCAATTAGAAGTCTATCTCTAAAATATCATATAATTATAATCTATTTCATTATTTAATAATAGCCTGTTTATTTACAACTTAGAGTCTATCTCTAAGATAGACAGCACATAGTGCAGCATCTTGCATAGCTTACGTAAAAAGTTAATTGGTAAGATTGAAATTCAGCTATAACTAACGAACTCTTAAGTTTAGTTCTATGACCGAATCAAATCGAATGATGATATATAGTTGTTATCAATTTGTAAAGGGCAATTAAGAAAATTTTCATGTAAATAAGTGCTTCCACCTTATACTACCTTATTGGTGTTGGGCCCTTTGGGCCCCTAACCAAGTTCCGAAACGACTGTTGGACCCTTCAGGCCCCAAAATGGACTTTAAACAACCAAAGGAAAATTGCAATAGGTGTCACGGGCCTCTCTTAATCCAAAAGCTAGCTTAAGGAATAAGGCTTTCCTATTAGCCTATATACAAGTTACTAACAACCTCTACGACCGATGTGGGACAAACCCAACAACTCTCCTTTACACATCAGGCGTGGCCCGAAACAATCACCATCTGACAACTCCCCTTAAATCAGACGGCACCCACCTGGAAAACTCCTCTTCAAATCATTAGGTAGAACCCATGAAGGAAACAACAACAATCGGCGTAGGCAAATCTGGCTTGAACTTGGCTCTGATACAACTTATTGGGCCCTTTGGGCCCCTAACCAAGCTGCGAAACCACTGTTGGACCCTTCGGGCCCCCAAAAGGGACTTTAAACAACCAAAGGAAAATTGTAATAGGTGTCACGGGCCTCTCTTAATCCAAAAGCTAGCTTAAAGAATAAGGCTTTCTCATTACCCTATATACAAGTCACCAACAACCTCTACGACCGATGTAGGACAAACCCAATAATTGGGTCTTGCAATTTTATTAACGACAAGATCTTACTATAGATTTTGTAATTTGGACTCATCGGCAAATTAGCCGTATGAATGAATCAATGGTAATTGTTTAATTGCTCCAACCATGCATATATTAAACCAAAGGTTTGGGAGTTATTGTTTATTTGAACCATATTGGAAGGTGGTATTATGTTGGGTTTCATATTTTATAGCATAGTTTAAAAACTCAAGATTCGGACTCTTGCTTGCCATTGGTTGGAGTCTACTCGGGGTCTACTCCATATTGACTGAAAGTTAATTATAAAAATATTTAATTAGGTAAATAAAAAATTGTATAAAATTAATATATATTATTCTTTTAACATTTGAAATAAATATATATATGATAAGCATAACTGAAAATTATAGATTTAGCTAATTTAAAATATATAAATATATTTTTTAATGATTTTATTACATCACTCGGGGTGAGAATTATACAATCAGTCAGGATGGAGTTTGGTTCAACAAGCCCATAGTCGAGTCGAGTCATGGAGATTTTGTAGTTAAAAAATGAGTCATAGTCTAGAGAAACAAAGAATAGTGTTAGTAGAGTCAAACGTACAGTATGCATAGGAGTGGGCGTAGACGTCCGAATTTGTCAGTTCGTCCGATGTCGAAAGCATGTCCGACCGAATTTGACCGACTGAATTCGACTAAATTAAAACAAACCAAATATGGACATTTTTTTATCCAACCGAACGACCGACCGAGAGTCCGATATTTTATATCAATAATATAATGTCTTCAACATTTGTAAGACTAATATTATAGTTTATAAAAATTTTAAAATATAAATATACAGTAAAACTAATTAAGTTTATACATAAAATTGATATCATATCAAACCACTTATAATTTAGTTAACATGCTCTAAATTTTTAAAGTCAAACAAAAGATAATCTATGTATAGAAACTTTAAAATAATCATTGACATCAAAAAAATAATTGAATTTTTGCTATCCTACATTAAAATTTTTTGCTATCCTACATTAAAATAATTGTATTTTTACTCATTTTTGCTATCATTTAGTTAACATGCTCTAAAGTTTTACAATTTAGTTAACATGTACTGTTCATATATTTTCCTTTTTAGCAATTGAATTTTTGCTATCATTTTCACCTCTACTTTGTTCAGTTACATTTAATAATAAACTTGTATGATCCATCTTCGAAAAAATATATCACATTATAAACATAATGTAAAATCAGTGATCTGAGTCAGGGTTTTATGCTTATGAACCGATCGGTTCAATCGTCGGTTCAAGTCGAGTATGTTTTAGAATACGTGTACTGAGTCGACGCTGGTCGGGTGTATAAGCCATGAGGGTCATGTGTACCCAAGTATATGATGATAACATCAAGAATACAACAGAAAAGAATGAGTTATTAGAATATATGAGAGTATGCTAATTATTTTTTTATTTTATATATAGTTGATCGTGGAATTAGTTTAGGCCGTTTACCGCGTTAGGACGCGTTATGGGGAATTTGGGTGGGTTGTTAGTTATAGAATGTCATTATGATGTTGTAGTGTTTATTTTATTTTATGGGATTTGTTCTAATTTTATGGATTTTTTTAGGATTTATTCCGAGTTAGTTATTATTATTGACTCGAGACATGGGCGAGTCAAGTCTTATTTACGATATTGCCATCAATCAAACCCCCGACCCATTTTCTCTTCCCACGTCCAAACCCTTGTCGTGCCATGGACGTCACCCTACCACCGATCATCGCCACCAGGCCCCACCGCGGCGTTGCCGTGATGCCCCGAGCGCCCCTGCCGTCGCCCGGCCTCCACGACGCTGAATCGCCGCTTGTCGTCGATTCCGCCGCCGATTACCCTCTGCTCGTGTCGTCGATTCCGCCGCCGGTGACCGTCGCCACGGCCGTCCAGTCACCGCTTTGACATTGCCAACCCTCCCACAGCCTTCCCCGACAAGAGCGGAGCCCATCGCCGCCCAGGCCGGCCGGATCTAGTCACCCACCACCGACTGCCTCTGTTTAGCCATTTTCCGGCGAGCCGCCACCTCTGCCGAGCACGTCGACGTCGTAAATGCGTTAAGCTCACCGAGCCGATTCCAACGGTTCCAGCGGAGGTTCGCTGGCAGTGCAAAGTATGGCGGCGGAGGGCAGACGGCGACGGAGGCAGCGGAGGCGTAAAGGGTTTCGGATTGTCCGCGGACACTGATTGGGCCCGACGGATAATTCGATGTCCGAAGTCAGTCGGATAAATTTTGTTCGACGAAATTTCAGACGGACGCAGACAATAATTTGTCCGATGTCCGTCCGACCGATGCCCAGACCTAAGTATGCGTGTTACAAAATATACAATTATACACATGCATGATAAACTCCATCAAATCAATAAGTGAGTAGGCAGTATTTGGTAGAAAATAATTTAGACTAGATGAGAGTGTTGGTGGACATTGAACGTGAGGGATGGCGTTGGCTTCATTAATTTTTTAAGAAAATAAATATATATTATGCAATATATAATATTATTATATTTAGATTTTTATATCACGATACGATATGTATTGACAATACTGAAAATTATGGCCTCGGCTTCCTTAAATATTAAGAAAATAAACATATATTGTACAATATATAATATTATTATATTTAGATTTTATGTGACACAACACAAAAAATAACTTAATGTTGGGGTAGAAGTGCCTGGAAAGTATTCGATATTAATGATGATTTCTTATTTATGCATATATGATTAAATATGCTTAAGTTATCTTATTAAAGAGCTCAATTATACAACCCAATACATCATTTAATTAAGTATATAAACATGAAAGGTTTATACGTGGTTCACTTATGAATGATCGACCTAATTGAACATATATAAGAGTTATGTTAGGTTGTTTCTGTCATTTTCCCCTTGTTTGTGTATGCCCCCTGCCTTTATCCGTAGTTTTTAATACTAAATCGGACAGCTGGTCTGACGCGCTATTCCGGTTACTGGCCAATAATCTAGCCTGGTCTGATCGAGTTGCAGCAAATTTGGTCTAATGCCCTCAATTTTTTCTAAGGAAAAATATTATAGAGATCCAAATGTCAAAATTTTCTTTAAAAAATAACCAAAAATTCCAACTTATATCACACATAATCATTTTTAAAACTTTCATATCAATTATGACCAAACCTTATTATTTTTCATTCAATGATAGAAAAACCCATAAAAATCTCATTTTTATTAAGTACATGATAAATAATATAAAAAAGTTATAATATTTACTTACTTCAGACGTAGAAATAAATAGATTGGCTAGTAGATGATGAATAGGTATTAAAACTGTGTGAGTTATAAAGCCAAAGATAAAATTTATAGAATTTTTTTGAATTTTGATCCATTGAAAAACATAGTAGAAAGAAAAATATATAAGTTTTGACCGTTTGAAATTTGAATATAAAATTGTCCAATTTTTTATTAGATATCAAACTTTTTTTTAAATCAATATATTTTGAATTTGATGAAAACTTTTAAATACATATATCATCATTCATCATATGGAATATGGAATGTAACGAAAATATGATTTTAAAAATTTCAAATAAATTAAGGGTATTTATGTCAATAACAAAATTTAAAAGTTAAATATGTTTAAAATATACGAATCGGTTATACGTGAAATAAAAATTAGAAATCTACTTATATCCAATAAAAATTTAAATCTTGAACATTTATGATAAACAACTTTATGACATGATTATTTATGATATTTTCTATTTCACTAAATCCATAGTCCGTTGGTTTAATGAAACCAACGTGGTTCAATATCAGGTTAAGTCCAAGGATCCCATATTTGAATGTGGCCCGCTCATTTATAGGTGCAAAAACTACAACATTCTAAAAAACCCAATATTTTGAGTCGGTAAGTAATATATAGAGCTTTTTACAAAATAAATAGAATTTTTTTAATATTACTTGATGGTGTGAGAATCAAAATAAATTACTAGAAAGAAGAAAATTTAATTAAAATACCTTAACAATCCTTAAGATAAAAAATAAAAAATAAAATATTTTTTTATGCTCGACTAGAGTTGCCATGAGGGTGGCAATCTCGCCGAGCGGCCAGATCCAGCCACCCCAACCATGGATCGCCTGGATTTGGCCACACCTAAGCCGCTGTCGATTTTTTTCTTCGGGGGCTAGCCAGCCCGGGCGATGGGTGGCCATATCTAGTATCCCAGACCATGGTGGGCACAAATTTTATTTCACATAGTAGTGGCATATAGGCTCTTTGATAGTCTAATCCCTAAGGGATCTAATGAGACCGCACTAGAATGTCTGACACCTGTCCCTTCTTATAGAGTCAAAATTCGCACACAAGTATGTACAAATATCTTAACAAGCATGATAACATAGCCAACCTATAATACCTGATAATTTTAGTATTTTTAGAGTATTGAACAAATTGGACACGTCAATTTCAAAATTCATATCTCCCAAATTTGATGCCACAAAATTCTAAACTTTTAGGAGTTGAAAGTGGACATCCTAACTTTTCTAGAGTTCTACACAATGATTTTTGCAAGCCAATGGATAAACAAGAAAAATCCAAACCATGGAACATGAACAAAATGTTTATTTTGGACAACGGGTCTTGACCAAACTTATAATCCATTGAAAATAATAATATTATACATTATAGAGAAGATATTTTCTTAAAAAAAGTAAGATATAAAAGAACTCGTTCACAAATGTTTGATCGGTCTAAATAAAGAAATAAATTAATAATTAAACAGACAAAAGAGAAAAACTATGGTGAATAAGTTAGACATAGTCACATGTGAATCGTTATCCGTTAGGATATAGAAAGAACTAACATGAAGCTAATAGGTTAATCTAAGTAGAGCCACATATGCTCATTGTGATATTGTAACTAAATTGTGCATATGAGTCAATTTTGGTCAAGGACACGATCTATGTTCGTCTTAGACGAGACTATAAGGAGTTTTAGTTTTGTACACAAACAAGGGTTTAAGTAAATAGATAGATGCTCCTTCGTATTTTTTACTCTTGTATGTGGGTAAGGAAGTGCGTAATTGGATATAAGACAGGTACAAGGTATATAAAGACCATGAGAGAGGCTTTATCTCCCTATTCAATGTCAAAATTTTCTCTCCCTTGGCTACGAGCCTTGAGGCGCTGATGCCTAGCTAGTGCTAAGGTGATGCTCAACCAGAGCCCTAATTTCGGGTTTATTTGTTGTTTTGATCATGTTTATGATTTGTTTATGATTAGTTAATGATTGCACGATGCTTATATGATGTAGTTTACATGTTATTTGAGTTGTTTGCATGTTGTATGAGTTTCATGTTCATATAATATCATGTAGGTATGAGTAAGCTAGACTGGGACTTTTATCTACAAGAGCCCTATGTCAAACCAAAGAAAAAGGAAGCCAAGGCTCCTATTTCTAAACCTTCTTTTTGTTTACTATCATTTGGTAGAAAACTAATGAACTTATACCTTATTCAGAAGGCTTTCTTGAAGAGGTTGGGCTTCTTCCTTTTCGGTGCTCACCCTTTATTGAAATTTGGAGGGCATGGTTTGGTAATAAGCAAATTTGGCCACCATTAGTAGATATAAAGTGAAGCCAGCAGCAAGGCACTAAGGTGGAAGCTTCCGCCTTAGCGCACAAGCCACTCTAATTTTAAGGCTCATCAAGGCAAACATGATTCAGGGATTAGAAGATTTGTAAAACCCCAACTTTGGGTTAGGGTTTTACGCGCTTGTGATTTTCCTAGTTGGGTTAGTCTCGAGTCAATTCGGGTTAGTTTAGCTTTCAGACCATGAATGTGGGGCTCAGATGACCATATGAGTATGTTCTGGAGGCTAGGTATGCCCGATATACAAATAATAGTTGCAATTATGCAATAGTAAAACATGAGTTATCAATATATACTCAAGGAATACAGATTTTTGTTGTGTTAACCCAAGGTTTTAGGGCTAGATCTAGGTCGTTGTAGTGTTTAGTATCCATTTGGACTTTTCAGGGTATCTTATTTGCTTGCATCTTAGAGATTTCAGACTACCGGATTGCCCCTGTGGGCTCAGTTTGATTTGAATCTATGATCTTCGTCCGATTGAGTTTAAAGTTTCGAGGTCTATTTAGCTTTCTTGCATCAATTTCCATCCAGAGTCATGTTTGGCCTCGAGTCACTTTCGACTTATGTCGGTGTCAATCCGAGCTGTCAAGCTATATATATATATATATATATATATATATATATGTATATACCCTAGGTGGACCCCACCAAGCCCACAAATTGCTAGACGATCCGATCTCGCCCCGTGGCAAGATCTGTGTGGTGCCCAACTAACCCTAGCAATCACCATCCCATTTTTCTAGGATTTTCTCTTGTATTTTTAGAGTTTTCTGTCCCTAGCACTGCCGCCACTTTCGGCCACTGTCGGTGAGTCTCTGGCCCTCCCTCGCCCACTAGACCGGTACGATCATGACCACCTCACAACAAGCTATCAACCAAGACCTTACACCAGCTCTGGCGCTGCCGCAATCACCTCCAGCCATGGCACTTTTTCAATCAAACTCCACCGCCACCGCAACCTTTCAAGCCACTTTCCGGCACAGGCGAGCCTCCTCCAGCGAGGCCAACCACCCAGATCGATTCCCCTCACCAAGATCTTCTATTTGAGACCATCACCAACCTTCGCTATGGCCACGATCGCTGTCGACGACTTGCACTTTCTCAGCAATGTTTTTGTCCCTTTCCGACCGATTTCCAGCCAGCTGAAATGGCGAGGCATCGTCCGTCGCCACAACCACCACACTCCCTGTCCTCCCTTCTGTCGAACATGACTGGCATGTCGCAGTCAGCATTTTCCGAAGACCGGTATCGGCAACCCCGTTAGGACCGTTTGCACGTGTCTGCGTCTGCATCCGCATCCTCCTGCCCGCATCCGTGTCCACGTCCGCCTACCCGCGTCCAAGTTTGACAGCCCCTTTTCCCCGTCCAGCTACCTGGCCCAGCTAACCGAGTCTAGCCCAACCCAACTTAGCAACTTGACTCGGCCAAGTCGAGTCAATCTGACTCGGTCCGACTCCACTCTCAATGGACTCGACAACCCAGTTTTAGCCGTTTTCAACCAATTTTTATTCATTTTTTGACCATTTTCATTAATTCAAGACTCCGTATAATAGTTTAGATGCATATTTATATTATTTGACACATTTTAATATTATGAGTGCTTTATTTATTATTTGTTACTTATTCATTTATTATTAGTTATTTTTTTATTTCTTGTTATTTATATGTTTGTTGTGTGTGATGCATACTTATATGATCATTCATTATTATTGATGATGTCTTTATATGCTAATATTATTCTTGTTCATGTTTATCCTATTTAATTTAATTAATTAATTAATTATTATTTATTTGCTCGCTCATGTACTATTTATTGGTGTTTAGTTGTATATTCATATATTCGACATTTATATTACTATTATTCATGATTAATTTTATTTATTTATTTATTCAATTATCTAATTATTTTATTATTATATATATATATATATATTAATTAATTATATATTTTTTACTTGCATTTAGCTGCATGCTTATATTGTATAATTATATTATTATTTTATGATTAGTATATTATTTATTCTTACGTATTTATTATTTATCTATTTATCCATGAGTTTATTATTTATTTATTTACTATTTCTTTATTAGTCATTTTCCCTATTAGTCTTCATTTAAGTGTCGAGTGTTTATTAATGATTTGTTTGATGTGAGCGCACACCATGATCATGCATTATATAAAGTTGTTAGTCTTTTACTTAGTAGTAGGTTCCGATGTAAGTTCCGGAGTTCGAGTTCATTGTAGATGTATCAATACGCTTGGAGCCTAGAGCACATGTTTGTTAGGATTCTTCTCAGTTTTATCGTTATAGTCTATCGTGGATTTGATTTCTAGATCGTAAGACGTGTTAAGTGACTATTTCATCAGACCCCATTTAACACGGGCCATTAGAGGCGTTTTACTTCAATGATTAATAACCCTTAAGGATGAGATCCCTCATGTTTTTTTGAACTTAGCTCCACCTCAAGTTGCCTTCGGGCATATTTATATGATTTCCTTTCGAGCACTATATATATTTTTTATCAAGTTTTCATTGAGACAAGAATTGGTGAATTTGACTTTGCGTATATCGTAAGTAGCCACATACGCAAGTCGGAAGGGGATCTGGATTAGAATGAGGGCTATTCCATTCTTGAGGGATCCTGACATCTTCGTGTATTGAGCTTTCTCACACATGGAGAGGCATGGAGTAGACGGATACTATTGTCCACAATGCATGTCTAGACTTGTGGTATCATAGGGTACTAAAGGCAAGTGCTTGAGAGTACTCGGCTATTATGCTCTTGGCCAGGTGCTATATATAGGTTTGGAGAGAGGTTTAGGTTATGTGCTTTTTTTCGAAGGTGGGACAGTTATTGCCAAGAGAGGCATTTGCCTAGAGTGGCACAGCACTAGTACAGTTCAGGAATCGAGTCTGCTGCTTGATAGCGCCTCAATAGATGCTCTTTGAGTGTTCCCATTGAGATTAGTTTGGACTTTTGTTGGCGTCGATCCTTGCTTTTCAGCCATATATATATATGTATATATATATATAGATTGTATATACCCTAGGTGGACTGAACTGGCCCATGAAATGTTAGACGATTAAATCTCGCAATGTGGCCAGATTTGGGTGGTGCACAACTAACCCTAGCAATAACCATCCCATTTTTCTGGGATTTTCTCTTGTATTTTTAGAGTTTTCTACCCCTAGCACAATTGCCACTTTGGACCGTTGCCAGTGAGTCTTTGGCCCTCCTCCGGCCATCGAACCTGTACGATCGTGACTACCTTGCACCCGACTATTGACCAAGATCCTCCACCAACTCCGACACCACCGCAATCGCCACCAGCAATGACACTTTTTCAATCATACTTCACCGTCACTGCTGAATTTCAGGCCATTTTTCAGCTATGGAGAACCTCCTCTTGCGAGGCCGACCACCTAGATCGATTCACCTCACTGAAATCTTCCATTTGAGACCAACCCTAACTTCTGTCGTGGCCACGATCACAGTCAGTGACTCAGACTTTTCTAGGGGTGTTTCTGTCCTTTCTGGCCACTTTCCTGCCAGTTGACGGCCACACTTTGTTGGTCGCCACCACCACCACACTCCCCATGCTCCCTTTTGTTGAACGACTCACAATAGCCCCCGTTGGGCCCGTCTGCATGTGTCCACGTCCACCTGCCCATGTTCACGTTCGCTAGCTCGAGGCCATGTTTGCCTACCTATGTCTACAACCGTGTCCACCAGTCCAGACCCAACTAGCTACCCTAGCCAACTAACTGAGTCCAACCCAACCCAACTCAACATCTCAACTCGGCCAAGTTGACTTGGTTTGACTTGCTGAGTTGACTCAATATCCTAGTTTTATCCGTTTTCGACTCATTTTCGTCTATTTGTGTCTATTTCCGTAATTTGAGACTCCTTATATTAGTTTAGACATTAATTCGATACATGATTATATGACTCATTCATTATTATTGATGACATATTTAGATGTTAATATTATTCTTGTTCATGTTTATTCTATTTAATTTAATTAATTAAATATTTATTATTTATTTGCTAGTTCATGAATTATTTACTCGTGTTTAGTTGTATATTCAAATATTCGACATTTATATTACTATTATTCATAATTAATTTTTTAATTATTTATTTATTCATTTATCTAGTTATTTTATTATTATTTATATATATTTATTTAATTATCTTTTATTCACTCACATATGTGTTATTATTTACTCTACATTTAGCCGCATACTTATATAGTAGAATTATGTTATTATTTTATGATTAATGTATTATTTATTTTCATGTATTTATTATTTATTTATTTATTCATGATTTTATTTATTTATTATTTCTTTATTCGTCATTTTTCCTTGTCATGTATCGACTTGCATGTCTGAGTATTTATTGTTGATTTGTTTGATGTTACTATTGACGTGAGCACACACCATGATCATGTATCATATAGAGTTGTTAGTCTTTTACTTAAAAGTGGGTTCCGATATATGTTCCAAAGTTTGAGCTTATCGAAGATGTGGCAATACGCTTGGAGCTTGGACCACAAGTCTGTTAGGATTCTTTTCAATTTTATCGTTATTGTCTATTGTGGATTTAATTTCCAGATCATAGGACATGCTAGGTAGCTATTTTATCAAACCCTACTCAAGACAAGCCATTTAGACGCATTTTACTTTTGTGATTCGAACTTAGCTCTACCCCATGTTGCCTTTAGGCCTACTTATATGATTCCCTTCCCAACCCTATATATAAATTTTTGTCGAGTTTTCAATGAGACAAGAGTTGGTAAATTTGACTTTGTGTATATCATGAGCGGGCTCATATGCAGGTCACAGCAGGCTCTGGATTAGTGAGAGGGTTGTTCTATTATCGAGGGATCCTGACATCTCTACGCCTTGAGCTTCCTCAGCCCTGAATAAGTGTGGAGTAGATGGGTTCTATTGTGTACAATGCATATTTAGACTTGTGGTATCAAAGGGTACTGAAGGTGATTGCTTGAGAGTACTCGATCATTGTGCTCTTTGTCACGTGTTATATGGAGGTTTGGAAAGGGCTTAGGTTATGTTCTTTTTCCCGAGAGTGGTACCAATTATTGTTGAGAGAGGCATTTGCCGAGAGTGGCATACCAGTACAGTTTGGGATGCTATCGAGTCTGCAGCTTGATGGCTCCTCAGTAGCTACCCTTTGAGTGTTTCCATAGAGATTATATATAGGGTTGTCCTTCCTCATGGAAATCAGTTTCCATTTGCCAATTTGTACTAATTTTTTTGGACCAATGACATTCATTGCTGACATTTTTCGGATTATATATGTAGGTCTTGTGTTCTTATGTTTTGGGTTGGCTTTGGTGGAAGGAAATATAGATGCTACACACACTTGAGCTCAGCGCGCCGTTGTTTTCTTGCATTTTTTTGTTTGTATTTGATGCAGGTTCACACGTATATTTATTCATATATATTTAGTTGAGTGTTGGTTGCACATTAGCAGTGCCTTCCTTTCTCAAGGAGTCAAGAGGGTTATTTCAATCCGTTTATTGTTTGAGTCTTATAGATTAAGTAATTTAGACATGACTCGACTCGATTGTAATTAGTTCTGATCCAGTTCTTAGGTGAACCAGAATCGGGATGTTACAAGATTAGAAAATACTCAATGTAACACCCCAAATCTGGTTCACGCTCGTGAACCGAACCGGCATGTTACAGGCCCCGGTCAGGTCGGCTAACCCGAACCTAACTCATGCGGATCTAATCTCGGCGTCTTAAGATGAAGATACGATCCGTCATGAATGAATGCATGCACAAAATCCTAACATGGTACTACATGAATGACATGCAAATTAAATTTCACACCATCACAATTACGAGCAAAATCGATGAAAATTCTGAAGTAAAACTGACAGAGTCTCCCCTAAAAGTGCAATTATGGGCCCACCCTGTCAAAATAATATATATACAAATATATCGGCATGCATTAACAATCACACAGAATCTCATTTATAACGTATTCATTCTGAAGCTTGGGTCTCAACCCACTACGCTTCCGCTGCTCAACTCTGATCATATTTTGCATTCTGTTATCGTGTCTTAGCATTTCATTCACATCATATCATCATGCTCAAACATTTAATCATGTCATTCACAATATAATAACATAATAATACAATATTAAACATTCAGAAATCTAACATGTGTGTGTGCACAAGACCTCATTGCTCCTCCGTCCAAGCTGGCTCCTCCAACTCGTGATTATTACCTACATATAGTATAAAAACACGTCAGTAACAAGTGTTACTGGTCCGGAAAATAAAATAACTATAACAAGCTGGCTATGAGAGCAAACTCTCATATGAAAGAAAACATCATATACTCCACGTGAACACTCTGAAGGGCACTACTGAGGAGCCACTGGGCTGCAGACCCGGTAGCATCCCGAACTTACTGATCTGCTGCTGGTACTGTGCCGCTCTCGGCACTTCTTTTTCAGTACTTCTCGTGAAACTTTATCCTAAGCCCTCTCCGTACCTCCATATTTCTCCTGGCCTTGAGCACGAAGGCCGAGTACTCTCAGGCAGTCGCCTTTAGTACCCTTTGAACCACAAGTCCGGACATGCGCTGTACTAAACAGTACCCGTAAACCTCCACGTTCTCCGGGTGTGAGGAACTCAAACGCGGAGTTGTCAGGATCCCTCGGGAATGGAACAGTCCGCTGGCACTAATCCAGAGCCCGCTTTGACTGTCACGGCATCCTCTGCATGGTACGTGCAGTCGATTTCTCCATCTCTCGTCTCACTGAAAACGCGAAAACTACATATATATATAGGGCTGGGTAGGGATTTATATAATAGGCCCGAAGGCAACTTGTGGTGGATCTTGTTTTCGAAATCATCCTCGAGGGATCTCATCCTCGAGGGGTTATTAATCCGGAAAACTATTCGGTTAAATGGCCCGAGTTAAGTAGGATCCGATAAAGCGCCACTTAACTCGTCCTGTAGGCATTAAAACAAACATACAATAGAAAAGAGTAAAACAGACGAGTCCTAAACGGACCTGGTAGAAGCTCCAAGCGTGTCATCGCGCCTAGGCGGCGAGCTCCTACTCCGTACCTACACATCAAAACTAAATACTAACGCCCACTAACTACATGATGCATCAAAATCAATGAATCACACACAATGCAACCACAAAATCATCCATCATAGTCAAATAATCATAAAAGAGAATAATCCTAACTCAAACTATTCATACTATATTTTATTCTGTTTCTCTAAATTACATCATGATCACTTATCATGCTCCAACTCATTTTATCTCATTAGCTCACTTACTATTCATTTACAATTCCTCAAATCATACCATCATTACTTCATCAGTAATTAGGCATTATCATGATAAATAATCAGTCCTACCATGCTATGCTAATAATCATCAATTTAAATAATCAAATTGGAGGTAATTATACCTCACATCGTCGGCAATCGGCGACGGCTAGGGTTCCGTCGCGTGTCTCGGAGCTCAAATTCGGCGCTCCTCGGCGTCCGACGTTCGATCGGGCTCGACTGGGTGAGCCCCGCGGAAGATCCGGTGAATTCCGGCGAATTCCAGAAATTCCGGTTTTCCGACGGTTTTCGGCGGTTTTCCGGTAGCTTCGGCGGTTTTCCGGCGACAATCGCCGGCGGCGTCTACTGGCCGGAAAGTGGTCGTGTTGGGTGCCCTTGGAACCGGCTCGGCGAGCCCGACTCATCTACAAAGTCGACGCGGCCAACGGAGGTGGCGGCTCGCCGGAAAATGCATAAAACAGAGTCGGCGGTGATGGTGGCTAGATCCGGCCGGCCACGGCGGCGATGGCCTCCGTTCCGGTCGGGGAAGGTCGCTGGAAGGCTGAGGGTGCTGAGGCGACCGACCGATCGCGGCGGCGCTGGTCGCCGGCGGCGGAATCGGCGACGGAAGCGCAACGTGGGCGCGGCGTCGCGGCGTGGCTTCCTCGCGTCGCGGCGGTCCGATGGGGGCCGGACCTGGTCGGGGCAGCACGGCAACGTTGTCGCGGGGCTAGGCGGCGACTATCGACGGCCGGGCGGCGCCGGCAGCGGCGGCGGCGACGCGCACAAGGGCGGCGTCGGGCGAGGGTTTGGGGAAGAAAAGAAGGGTGCGGGGGTGTGTGGTGGCAAAGTCGTAAATATTACTTGACTCGTCTCCGACTCGAGTCAAAATAATATTTAAGTCGTAAAAAAATTCCAAAAAAATATGGGAAAAATCCCATAAAATCAAACAACACCAAAAAATCATAATGATATGCTCTAGAACTATCAACCCACCCAAAATGCCCGTAACGCGTCCTAACGCGGGTAACGGCCTAAAACTAATTCTACGATCCATTATATATCATAATAAAAAAATGAACTGCATACTCTCATATATTCTGATAACTCATTCTTTTCTGCTGTGTTCATGACGTTATCATCATATACTTGGGTACACATGACCCTCATGGCTCATACACGAGACCGGCGTCGGCTCAGTACACGTGTTCTGAAACTGACTCGACTCGAAAATAACGGTCGAACCGACCGGTTTTGAATATAAAACCCTGACTCGAATCGTGGGTTTTACACTCAAAGCTTGAACCCAGCCTCATATTATTGTTTAGCCTAGGAGGACTATCAAGCAGTGTTGAACATATATCATATTATAGATGGAAAAATCGGCCGATTTAAATCGGATCGGATGCGATCTGATTGAAAATTGGCGTCGAATCGGGCATGGAATCAGTTTTGGGTACAATACTAAAATACCCTTGGTTTTTTATTAAATAAATTATTTACGCATGGCAAAATGGGAATTAAAAGTTTACAATGATAAAAATACCCTTTACTCTCCCTCCGCCGCCGCCCCTTCTCTCCGGCCGTCTGCCTTCACCAATCCCTCCACCGTCGCCCCTTGCCTCTGCCCTCCCTCCGTTGGCCTGCCGCCGCCCATGCGCATGGGACAGTCGGGGCCGACGAGAAGGGGATGGTGGGGCAAGGCAGAGGCGCAAGGAGGGGGGAGGGGGCGGGGCCGGCCAGGGGAGGTGGGGCCGGCGGGGGATGGGTAGGGGCAAGGGGAAGGGGGTGGCGGGGTGGGGCAGAGGCGCGAGGAGGGGGACTGGGCGGGGCCGGTGGAGGAAGGCAGGGCTGGGTGGGGCAGGTGGGGGAGGCGAGGCTGGGCGGGACGGCGCCGGCGAGGGGAGGTGGGGCAGGGTGGGACCGGTGGGACAGGTTGCTGGCGGTGGCGATAGGGGTGAAGGAGTGGGGTCGGGGGTGGCATTCTCGTAATTAAAAGTTGACTCGACTCCGACTCGAGTAAAAATAATAACTAATTCCAAATAATTTAAAAAAATCCAAAAAATATAAAAAAGAATCATAAAATATAATACACACAATAATATCAAAATGACATCAATACCTAATTTTTATATATTTATGTTATGAATTGTCAAATTATTATATATGACTGATTAAACTGATTTGGACCGATTCAACTGAATCGATTCTCGACCGATTTAAGATCTCGATTCGATCCGATTCAGTGACTCCCTCGAAAACCGATTATGATTTCGATTCCGATTTTTGCAACTATGGATCATACAACAATCTAGGTCTGCAATTATTCGCATTTGAGGAGTTTGAAGATCCTCTATGTTTATACGTAGTTAGATGGATTAATTGAAACCAAGTTAAGAATAACGTAATAATGCAATAAAATTTTGACGTATGTTTGTACGTCAAAGCACAAGGTGGTGACTTAAGTTTTAACATAGTTTTCAAACGAAACGTGGTTTTGGGGCATCTCACGTAGGTAAGGAGTAGAATCATTAACTAATTGTTACTATTTTAACAACGCTGGTGACCATTAGTGATTTTTCAATGGGTACTAAAAAGCGGGTTATGA
The DNA here is from genome assembly GCA_033002965.1 of Piper betle. NCBI lineage: Eukaryota > Viridiplantae > Streptophyta > Magnoliopsida > Piperales > Piperaceae > Piper > Piper betle. Next base: position 39,874 of record JAURVB010001276.1, on the reverse strand, counting down.
TGCTTAACTCAAAACGAAACATATCATTGTTTTTAATGTGATTTTGTATTTAAATGTAGTAGGCTTTGTTGAAAGAGCTAGTCTAATTGTTTAGTTAACTAATTTTTAAGTGAAAGTAGGCTACGTCGAAAGGGATAGTTTATTAGTTTAGTTAACTATTTTTTAAACAAAAGTAGGCTATGTCAAAAGGGCTAGTTTGCTAAATGAAGACTACGTTAAAAGGGCTAGTCTACATGTTTTCAATTTTCTATCGAAGTTGACTTACTAATGGTTTTAAAAGGGAATCAATAATTAGTAGTTAATTATTTTGACAACTCTATCTTATACTAATTTTGTTAAACGTTAATGTTACATTTTATGTACATGTTCATGATAAATTAAGCATTAGGCAATGCTATTAGATTATTTTTGTTTATTTAAGTTAAGTTATGTGCAATTAATGAATGTCGTGATGAAGTTAATTAAGTATGAATGATGTTGCTCAGTTTTTCATCGTGTTTAATTGAATGTTGTTTAAACATATTTTGCTATTATATTTACTATATATGCAAGTAATGGACTCAATACCTTGTATTGAGTTCTAAGTAGACAGTTCACTTTGTATACAGGTACAAGAGACTTTTAGATCGATGAGATATGAAGACTCAACAACTGAATTTTATTTTATTAATTGCATGCTTAGAACAACAGTATTGTAGGCTTTTGCTAAGAGGTACTTAGTTTGTTATGTAAAGTAAGTTTGAATTTTTATTTGGTTTTACATGGATACAAATGTCGATCAGCGCAATAGAAATATTCGGTTGTGTTTTATATTTATATTTATACATGTGAGTTAGGAGATGTTGCTAGCAATGACCTTGATTTAGGAATTATGCATGTTAGAAAATTGTAATTGTTAAACAAATACCAATTCAAAAACTCAACTATAAATAGATTAAAGTTTCATGACATAATATTTATTTAAATTTAGTGTTTCAGGACGTGGGATTTTCAAAATTAAGGTTTTTAACTTATTATTTAATGACTTTAGATTTAAGATTTAAGGTTTAGGGTTTGGAATTAGGGACCTTATATGACTTAGTATTAATTGAAAATTAATTGTTACATTCAGTTAGGGTTATTGAAGTCTCCAAAATTTTAGTAATTTTGAAACTTAAAAAATTACAAATTGTTGATTAATATTAACACATATAACATAAACAAAAAAATTTCGAAGAAAATTTTCGCATAGTCTGCTCTAGCATTTATGTTATTTAATCATGAGCGAAATTTTAATCCACAAGTTCATTGATATTTTCAACACAAACATAATAATTTTTCACATCATAGGCATTTTCACAAACATTTTCATATGATAGATAATAAGCAAACAGCTTGTGATCTCGGACCCCTAGCTCAGCTTGGTTCGATAAATGAGCGAACCGACCTGTACCGGCTCGAGAGTAATTCTAAAAATTTGAAAGCTATATTATAAACTTGGGGCTCATCATAAATAAAGATACTTCTAAGTTTGCAATATTGCACCATATTGTAGGATGCACTTATCTTAGCAAAGTTTTAATGCTCATGTTCATAAAAAAATTTGATCAAGATTGCACAATATACTAATAAGAAATATCAATAAGAGGTTGAATTATTCATTCTGTAAATTTTAGGTTCGACCCAATCAAAATCGACATCACAATGTCATATGAAAGTGGAAGTGGAACAACGACGCCAACGCCAAGCTACCATAGTAAAGTTAAGTCTAAGTGGCGATAATCACTCTCTTTTTACAAAATTATCTATACGAAAGCCTAAATGATTAGCATTTCTATTTTTAAATACAATTCTCTGTTGATGATGGCGGTGGACTCTTCATCTGACTCGAGTTTGTCTAGCTCCAAATAGAGGTCTCTATTTATCTGGTGCTCAATTTAGCTGCATCCCATCTCTTCTCGACTCTTTGATCACCATAATTCTGTTTCAAGCTTAGGTATAACTTAATCACTGTCATCTAACTATTTTTTCTTTTTTAATTTGGTTCTGGTGACAGCGAAAGCCGAAGTAATGTCCCAAAATGAAAGAATCCTTGGTCTGGACATGGATGGTCGACCCAACAGATTTGATGTCATTGCATCAACACCATTAGACTTTCTTAGACCTTCACCTATCCTATTTAATTATGGTGTGTGTTTCCTTTCAATTATTCCCTACCAATGTAATTCTGATTAGTATGTCTTCCGACCATGTCGACCAAACACTCCTTGATTGGGTTGTTGTTCTAAAGTGTAAGCCTATAGTATTTTTCAAAGGTAACTCCGCATGCTACCTGTTGTACTTGTTCTATCACCGCATGGTGACATGAGAAGGCTGCTTCTCTGAATAATCGGGAGAAAAAAAAGAGTAAAATAATACGGTTATGTTAGTATCAAGCGTGACCTAATGTTATTTTTTTGTCCCAAGCAAGCGTGACCTAATGGCACTTGTGTTATTTAGTTTCAAAAGATGAAGGCAATAATAATACTATTAATTTATCAATTAGACAGGTATATTATGAACACTAAAAGCTTAGTAATCAATTGTTCTATCACTATACCACTCGAACATTTACCAAGCTTAACTTCTTATTTTTACCATTTAACCATAATTAGCTTTGCGGACAGCTTGTTTTAAAATAAATGAACATGGCTGTGTAAGTTGTTAGCCTCTAACCCCTTTTTACCATTAATAATCAATTTATCAGGATGAAATAAAAAAGTTAAGGCTTGCTAGTCCAAACTTTTAAACTCCCCTTTCTGTTGAGAAAACCCAACATAAAGAACACCGAAACAAGAGACGAGCAACAGGGAAGTTCTTGGTTATCCCGTCCGAGTCGTCCCGGCAGCGCCTCCTGCTGCCAGCCTAATATCGATGGGAGCCTGTCACTGCCCAGTCCGGAGCCAACATTGTCTTCTACAAGCTCATCTTCCTAGTTTGACAACTGCAAAGAATTTGTCTTCCAATAAGTTTTCTCCGGGATGAACACTCAAAAAGAAATTTTCAAGGGAGAAAAAAGGGCTGCATTCATTATAAGCCAAGTGTACATTTGATAAGAGTCAATATACAATTAACATCGTCGTGCAGCACAGAATGCTATCTCTTTTACAATTTGACTGAGATTTGACAACATGATTTTTGTCACAATCAGGATACTGAAACTAAACTTTCTACAAAACGAAACGTCATATTGAACAATGGACACCTTGGCATGCCCCCTGTACAATGGGGGAGAATGAGATGAAAAAGAAATTGTATCGACATCATAAACCTTCGTCATGGCAGTTATTGACGTACACTTGAAATATTCATCTACATTTTAAAGCTAGCAACAAAATAATCCTTTTTCTTCAAATTAAAAACACAATCTATATTGCTGCTACATGTATGCATTACGTAACATTTGTAATTATAAAAACATCTTTAAGTAAATGTGAACAGTATCCAACCAGAAAATCAGTGTGAAGTAGATGATCTTGTTGTCCTTTGCACGCATAACATGCCAGCACTCGGGCAATTTCACAATCCAGCAGCTTGCGTTATTGTTCAAATTCAGTAAGTGATGGTGAACCTTGCAATTTGTCCAAAATTAATTTTAAAATCTCAAAATACCAAAAAATTTATTAGTAAAAAATGTATACAGTCAATACCTTAGACAGACCTTGAAGAATGAGGGCTTCCTTTACCTTTCATCACATAAAAGTTATGCAATGCAGACCTACACCAAACTTAAGTACAATCGGATAGATCTCATTAGAAATATAAGTCGCAGACAAGCTGCATACAACCTGTGAAAGCAAAAAGAAGAGAAAAAATAATTGCTTCTAAATCTTAACAGATACCGAGGGTAAGACGGACCACAACCGCAAGAATCCATCCGTTCATCGATTTTCTACAACAAAAGTGAACTATATTGACTGACATAAAAGTAGACAAAGTCAAAAACAAATGCGAGTAGATTCAATAATGAATCTCTCGTCTATACCCAGTTTCACAATCTCATGCCGGAGCTAGGTTTAGTTTGCACAACCTTCTAAAAAAGGCAGTTCCGTTGTTCCTGCAAAATTGCCACAAAAACATTAAAAATGTGGCTAAAATTTATTTTAAATAATATGAAATGAACTCAAGAAAACAGTCCATATGATAAATGTATTTTTTGGGGTAAATTCAACAATTCCAAATTGCCAATTTGTACCAAGTTTAAACTTTTAACGTCCAACAGGAGTCGCAGTTATATGGTGTCGATAACATGAATTGCTTATTAGCATTTCAACCATTCATTTACAAATTCAATGTTCCAGTTTCAAAGTAAATACTTGCGACCATAAGTTGAGTGATTGAAAATATCTGATGAAAAAAACACAAAATATACGATTATTACACCACTAGAGAAATTACGAAGTAAAATAGAAGTGTTCAGACACAACTGTCTTATTTTTGTGGAAATCAAAACCAAAAATTTCTCTTGTAAAAGCTGAAATAAAAAACAAGTTATAGAACCATGCATATACCAAAATAGAAAGGTTGCTTCAGAACTAAGTGGCTGTAGAAACTGTCAACCGACCACAGATCATAACAATGAACAGAAAGTAAACACAGATAAGCAGGCAGGCCATACCCTCTTAGCGTGTATCATAGTCCAAATAATGACCTGACATACAGCGCGCATGCACAATGGGGGCAATAGTGTTAGTTTTATCTGCGCCCACTTTATCAAATGATAGAGTCATATAAACAGCTCCTTTAAACATCCATTTGTCTCTCTCTTCACTGTACCAATCTTCAAATGGTTCCCCACAAAGTATGCATATGCACCGTGCTTCATCAGCAGGGACCATGTGTTCGCAATATTCATCCCCTGATTCTGCTTCTTCATCAAAATCACCAACAGTTCCTGACAATGATTCAACATTTCCATCAATCCAGTCTGAAGAACATGGAAACCACTTTCTAGAAACGCTGCTACACTCTATCAACTCTCTCTTTAAGAGCATGCGAGTCCATGTGCCTCTCTAGAAGCTCTTTATGCCTCAGCCTAAAACCACACATACTGCATTGATAAGGAAGATCATTAAAAAGTCCACTTATGACTACTGGGTGGAGCTGGCGGATAATCTCTGGTTTGAACTCCGTTCCAATCAAATCTTTCTTCACTTCAGATAAGGAAATACCTTCGGTAACAGAAACTGGATCAGGCTTATCACTTTCAGAAGACGGGATAGGTAATGTTGCAGATGAACTTGACATAGCAGATAAAGATGAACTTTTATTGGGTCCCTCAATTTCAAATGGAGTAGACAACTGACAAGAACTAGGTGCTTGCTGGCCTGTTACAGGTTCAGTAATTAATCCTTTTGCAACTAGCGAGCTCAAAAGACTAGTCAAAGGATTTGCACCAGCAACAGAAGAAGTTGATGGTTTAGTGTTGCCTACTAATGTTGGAAGTGGTGGAGGAACAATTTTCTGCAAGCCTGCTACAGGATCTGCTACATCAGTGCAGGACATTTCTGCAACAGAAATGGAATCTGTCAATTGTGCAGAATGGCTTCCAGATATATGAGGTTTCTTCCACACATGCAATGACTCTGGCTTACTTGGATCAGGACAACTAGAATTTTCCAGCTTATTTTCAACAACTGGACCCTCGAATATTGCAGATAACAAATTTTGTGTGCTAGCTTGGCCAAGAATTTCCGCTATGGGCAAATTTTGTTTAAGGGATTGAAGTGAACCTGCAGTCTTTGATGAAGCAGAACTGGTGGTTTGATGAGACAACGATGACGGTGGAAACTTTGAGGGCAATACCCCCTGCTGTTGATGTGGAAGGTGAAGCTTCGAGTGATCTGGCCCAATAGAAGATTGAATTTGGTTGCCCTCAGATATGGCAACTGAGGAATCTATGACACCTTGCACAGGGGATACCCGATTAATTTGCCCTGCTCCCACAGAAAACTTCAAACCCGATTGAGGAAAGGATGAAGATTGTGGAAAAACTGTTTCTGTCCTCTCATGCAAAGGAATTCTAACAGGTGCATATGTTTTTCTAGGGTAAGGAACCACTTTTTCCTCATGTTCACCATGTGAAAAAGAAAACCAACATTTGTTTCCAAATGAGAACGGTTACCTGCTTTCTTCACAATTGATTGCGATAGTGTTGGTAAATTAATGCCAAGGGAGCTAGAGTGAATATCCAAATCATCCGGTCTGTGCAAAGCTGCACCTGTACCTTGCGTACCATCATACAGCAATGTCCCATCTTTAGAAGCCATTATTCCATCAGATAATGACTCCTTTAAATATTCTCTACTTGCCTTTGATCTAATGTTTCCCAGGCCATGAGAAAATTCAGTATTATCATCTCCTCCCTGAACAAAGAAACATTCTTAGACTAGAACAAAGCTGTGATTCAACATGAATACAATGATGAATAACTTCAAGAAAAACTTTAAGAGCACAGAAGGGGAAACACAAAAAAAAAGGTGGGGTGGGGGGCGGAGGGAAACACTGATGAAGAACTTTTGAAGAACAAAAGGTAGAAAAATTTTGATGTTATTCCATAAAACAAACAAAAAATCAAAACCTAGTTGGAACAGGGCAGGCCGGTGCATAAAGGCTGCACGCATGTGTGGGATCCAGGGAATGGCCTGACCACAAGAGGCTGGTTCCACATCTCAAACGTGTGACCACTAGGTCACACAGTGGCAACTCTTATCAGTTGCGCCAAGGCTTCCCATCAAAACCCAACCAGGATAAAGAGAAAAAATATAAGTAATAACTAGATCCAAAAAATTGTACTTAATAGGAAGTGTATGACAATATTTCAAATTAAATACAAAACTTACCACTAAAAAGTGTACAATTTTAAAACATACTGAAAACTTTCTACCTTAATTGCCTTGCACCACATAATAAAATAGTGGACACATTTTGAATGAAATTAAATAAAATAATACCTTGAGCGCTGGAAATTCTTTTTCTTTAGTAGATGGTTGGGCCATTCCAGACCTATCAAGCTGTTTACCTTTTAAAGACCCAAAAAACTGAGCATCTGAAAGTTCAACCCTGCTCGCAGGCTGTTTTTTTATTGGATTTTCTGCATCTTCGGTTCCACAAATGTCTTTTCCAGAGTTGTCAAGACCATCTGCATCTATGACACCAGAATGCTCATCGTCCCAAATATAGTCCTCCTCCTCAGAGTTTTTCCAGCTCTCAGTTGCTCCACTGCTAATTCTATTCATGACAGTCTGATCTGTGTGCTTATTTCTGTTTGCAAACACAGTTCGCGGGTCTCGTGAACTCTTATATGCATGTGAAAAATCAACCCTGTTAGTGTGATTAAGACCAGGATTACTAAGAGCAGTTCCATGGTCTTCATACCAGGAAGGTTTATTCACTTTTTTATTGCAACATTATCTACACCTTTTCTAGTAAAGCCTATTTCTTGGGGAAGATGAGCGACAAAATCTTGATCACTTCCATAACTTGGTCCAAGGGTCAACTCATTCAAAGATTCATTCGACCTACCTCGTTGAGCACGCTGCAAATTCTCAAGGATAAGTATATATTCAAATGCCAACAACACAAAACATACAAATCAAAGGCAATATACATGCTTATCATCCCATGTTCTGATCTTTCCCCCAGCAGAAGTGTTATCAAAACCTTCTGTAATCTCATTTGGTGAAACTACGTCTCTAGTAGCCTCTCCATTTGTTCCTCTTCCCTACACCAAGTAAAGTGAGAAATCCAAAAAAATTAGGCTCACGTTTCATGATGCTTTAGATTCCAAAGACTTTAAAAAGAAAAATTATCAGCAAGGATATGAGAAGAAACAAATTCCATAGCAGACATCATGATATAACATTATGAGAAGGATGGAAGGGTAAAATAAAATAAAGAAGCAAGCATGTAATAGATGCTAAACCAACAAAGCGGTATCATGTATCCTCGTAACTACATAAATATTGTAACTTATACCTTTTCATTCTCATTTTAAATAATAAGGCAAGACATCTGTACTCTTTCTCCTATAAAAAGTAATTAATTACCCTGCTTGATTGTTGTAGACTCTGCCGTGCATCTAAATATTTTGGATTTACATGAATGCTGTGCAGTGGTCGTTGAGGCTGACTGCCAGGCCTTGAAACAGCAGATGATGGAGAATTCACTGCAAGAAGTTCTTTCTCAATGATTTGAAGTGTCGAAGGGGGGAAAACTCCTCTCCAGGTTGCGAAAAGATGACGCATGGCAGAATGTGTTGATGGATCAACCTGCTGATAAGCTTTGCAGAATACCTTTATGCCAAAAATATGCGCATTAGTTGAAAATGAAATTGGCCATCCCACAACCACCACAAAAAAATGAGAGATGGAGAACAAAGTTATGACAATAGAATGACAAAAAAAATTCATCCCACAATGCGACAAACTAAGGTCAGAGAAGAGATAAAGATTGAATCTTATACCATATTTAATACTGAAAAAAGAAAACAGAAACAACAAACCTTCTGATGAACAGGGGAAAAAAATGAATGAACCTTACCTCCGGGAGTCTGCTCGCGAAATATCTGATATAATCCTTGCCAATATTCTTGACAATACTATCTAAAAGATAAAGGGATGGCAGCTTTTGCTCAGCTGGAACCTGAAGAAGAAGATTTAGATCGCACAATTAAAGGACCTTCTGCAAAACATGAAAAATGCAGAGAATGCAACAAACTAGAACGTCATTCTCACAAAGAATTGAAAAAAAAACAAAAGGATCATTAGAGGGATATTGCATAGCAAAGTAAAGCAAACTATGAAGCTCTTATCAACCCTGTCTACTTTTACATCTCAGAAAGTACAACATTTAGCCATAAATGAACTAAAAATTTCTCGCACCCCTGGATTGAACATTGCTGCCAACTTTGCAAAGAGCGGATCGCCAGAAAAATTATAATAAAAACAAGAGGGCATACGAATGTTCGTTTCAAGTCCAACGAGACCAAATTGCGACTTTGAACGAAAGCGTGGCGCTTATATGTGGAGTGCAAGCAAAGACTTGTTCACCATTAGTTCATTTGATTTAACCCCCCCCCCCCCCACACACACACACAGAGCGAAAACTTCCACAATCGAGAAGTAGAACAACCAATTAGTTGCCACTCGCATTATCGACTAAGGAGCTACAAAAGCTGAACTCATTACACAAAACAAAACCAACATGCAATCCTTTCTTCCCAAAGATTCGATTTTTTCCTCTTTTCTGCCCACTCAACTGCTTCAAACAAAGTTCTTCAATACACAGACTCGACGAAAAATAATAGACCTCGAGTATGTTGGCGCAGATGGCGGCGGCGATGCCCTTGGCAGCCGGGATATTCTCGCCGGCAATGATGGTCAAGTTAGTGATGATAGGCTTGGAATTGAACGTCAACTCCGCGAGCGCCGATCCGTACTGCGCAACGATCTCCTGCTGCTGCTGCTGCTGGTTGAGCCGAATAGGGCGGGACGTATCAACGCCCCCTCCGCCAGCAGGTCTGGACCTGGAACTGCCGGAGGAGGCGGCGGCGGCGGCATCGGCCGGGAAGGGGCGCGGATAGAGGTGGGGTTGGTCGTCGGAGAGACGCTGCTTCTTGGGTCCGGGCTCGAGCCGGGATCTGTCGAGGGATCGACGGGGATTGTGCATCTCCATTGTTGCTCTAACAAAACCCTAATTTGTGCTGCGCTGCATCGAACATGGACGACCCCATGAAAGGCCGCCTACGATATATATATATATATAAATATAAATATGTATGTATGTATGTATAAGAAAGAAAGAGGGGTTGGGTTGGAGCAGAAACGAAGTGAATGGTAACTGGGTGAGGAGCAGAGGGAAAGGGAAGAGGGAAGGACAGAGGAGGGGAGATGTGGGGGTGGTTGTCTAGAGCGTGGGGGGAAGGTGGTGCCGGGAAGGAGGGTGGAATTGAGAAGAGTGGTGGTGATGGCGGTGGCGGTGGGGGCGGCGGCGGTGAAGAAGGTTTGACGGCTGCCAGGGATTTGGGAAGGGCGGTCGAGTTGGAGGCGAGCGAAGAGGAAGGAAGCGAGGGTGAAACAGTCTTTTTAATTTTTGTAAGGTAGTCTTTTGTGTTTTTAAAGAAATGTAAAACAGTCTTTCGAATAAAATTATAAGGAAGGACATTGGACTAGAATTATAGATGCGGGGGCTAGAGTTAAGTCGGGCCACGCGGAGCGTTCGTGGATGGGCGGGAAGGGTGATGGTAATATTAATAGCCGAAACGGATAAAAAATTATCGTACGTACGGCCAAAATTTGAGGTCACTGGAAGGTTATCGAAGGTATGGTAAAAGATCGAAGTGAGAACAGTAGTGAGGTAGTTGTGGCCTGTAAAAATGTTGAGCATAGTTCGATTGAACTCGCGGAAGTGACCAATTGAACCCATTTTCAAATTTTGGCTTGGTGTGCTACGTCACTTTTCAATTAGGATCCATCAAAACCCGGAAATTGACAAACCAAATTATAATGGATGCTATTCAAACCAAACTCAATCCAAAGCTTCTAATTCCTTCGCCTCATCTACTGCTCGTGTTGCTCACTGATATCTTTCACTCCCAAATAAGCTAAAAGTTCCTCCCATTTTTCTCTTATATTGATGGCAAGCTAGGCGCCCATAACCCTCAAAGTGAAGAAGTTTATTTAATCTATGCTGAGTTTCTACTTTTATGTTCTCGGTTGGAAAGATAGGATATTTTAAAACCTCTTATTTTATTTTCTCACTTTCGTCATGGTTGATAATACAAACTAATTGCTTGGTTTTTATCTTGAAATAGGGCAATAACGATTAGTATTGGTGAGATTCTGATTGATGGTGGAAGCGGAGGTGGTACACGTTTTCCAATGGCTACTCAACACTATTGACTTCTTAACAATGCCCTCGGAATATTGATTAGTAATTCTTAATGACTATACAGCCCCTGAGCAAGCTCCCGGAAGTGAGAAGAGTGGTGGTGGTGGTGGCAGAAAAGGTTTCAAAGCGGCCAGGGATTTGGGAAGGGCGATCAAGTTGGCAGAGAGCAAGGAGGAAGTAAGGGTGAAACTGTCTTTTTCATTTTTTTCAAGGTAGTTTTTTTTTAAAGGAGTGTAAAATAGTCTTTTAAATAAAAATTATAAGGAAAGATATTGGACGAAATTACTAATTACCAATAGAAGCTTTTTTTTGTCATCCCATAGAAGTTAAAAGGGGGGGGGGGGACGAATGGGGCTAGAGGTACAGATGTGAGGGCTATAGAATTAAGCCCAGAGACACGTAGGGTTCACGGCTAACTTCTTGGATGGTTGGGAGGGGTGATGACAATATTGATTGCTCGAACTAAAAAAAATGATTGTAATTAGTTTCAAAATTCCAGTTCACTTGAGGGTTATTGAAGGCATGATGAATGATAGAATGAGAAGAGTGGTATAGGTAGTGGTGCTCGAAAATACGGTTGAGTATAGTTCAATTGAACGGATGGAATTGACCAAATTGAACTCAGTCTAAAAAATTTGGCTCGGTGCTATAGTTTTCAATTCGAATCCATCAAAACCAAAGAAATTGACAAACCAAAATATAATGGGTTTTATTCAAACCAAACTCAACCCAAAGTTTCTAATTCCTTCACCCTCGTCCATTATTCTTGTTGCTCACTTATATCTTCCACTCCAAATAAACTAAAGGTTCCTTTATTTTTCTGCTATATTGCTTGTAAGCTAGGTTCCGATAACACTCAAAGCAAAGAAGCTTATTAGATCTCTATTCAGTTTCTAATTGAAAGTCTTGATTGGAAATGAAGGATCTTTTAGAACCTTTTCTTTTTATTTTCTTGATTTTGCCATGGTTGATAATATTGAGAAACTAATTGCTTGGTTTTTATCTTGACAATAGGGTAATCACGAGCAGTATTGGTCAGATTTCCTATCTGACATAGATTGCAACGACACAAAAGTAGAGGATGTTGATGGGGATGAGCTACATTGGTGGCACAATGCAAGTGGCAATGCCACCGACGTTATAAGACAGATTTCTAAGTTGGGGGTGTCGGGGGTGTTGGGTGGGTTGGTTCTGCATTAAGCTCCATCCACACCAAAGCCAAGAGTTTTGGTGTCAACAAGTTTGATCTCCGCACTAGTGAAGCTGCCCACCTCAGTGATGGTGGCAGCAAAGGTGGTGCACATTTTCAAGTGCCACTCAACACCATCAACTTCTTAACAATGCCCTTGGTATACCGATTAGGAGTTCTTAATGTCATTGTGGTCAAGTTGACCCACTATACAACCCCTGATCATGGTTATTGGCAAGTGGGATTACATATTACCAATAAGCAAGCCTCTTAATTTGTATATCGTGGTTGATGCGTGTGGCACTTGAGAGTAGCTTGTGAACGAACCCTTCATGGCATAATAAAATCCCAAAAAGTAGCCACTAGGTGGGGGTATGGTCGGCATGATAGGGCAAGCTAGGTCAAGGCACTGCTATGAGGGCAATGGCCCTAATTGTCAACTCTCATTTGTCTTGTGTGTGTTAATGGACATAGTAACCCATATTGTTTGTATATGGGAAGTTGTAAGTGCTTTATTTGGTTGTTATGGGAACCATGATCCCTTTAATAAAAGGTATTGCATATGGTGTATAAAGTGGTAGTTTTGTTATATTTTGTAGGATCAACTCTTTGGATCAAATGGTTTTGAATATGATAATCATAAAAAATGTTGAGAATGTTAGAACCTAATTTTGATGATTATCATCCTAGGTTAATTGATACAATTTATTAAGGATGGATGATCATGGTGGAGTGTGTGTGAGAGTTAAACATGTGCTATGTTACCCTTCCTTTGTAATGAATTGCTTATTGAGACAATATAGGAAGAGAGTTAATATGTAAATGGGTGCATGTATAGGGGAGAACGCTCATATGTAGGGGGAAATATGAGTGCTTAGTGTTTAGTTATTTCATGTGCTTAAAGTTGTAATGACCAATTAATAAGAATGACTTATTCATAGTAAGATTGTTAATCATTAGTTGGTTATAGGTCCCATGACATAATCGTCAATGATGTAAAACCCGAGCCGCCGGCCCAATGTTTTATGTGTGGTTTGTTGTTGAGTTAATTTGAGTGGCACACGGTTAATCCGGTTTGAATGGTTTGGTATTAGGAGGATCCGTCAGCCCCAATTACCAAGCTGGTGGTTTATATTTTATTTGGTTGTGTTGTGTAGATTAGGGCCATATTCACACCTATTTTGTGCATGCCACACCACGCATTTGTGCTGCATTAGGTTTTGAGTTGAGTTGTATGCATTCGGGTATACTTCTTAGCCTTAATTGAGCTTGAGGACCAGTCCCGAGCCCTTCCCTTATTTTCTCTTCCTTCCCTTCCCTTCCTTTCTCCTTTTTCTACTATTTTCCCCGCCACTAAGCGCCATCCTGGCGCCATTGTACCAGCGCACGTGGGTGCGTGTGCTACCTGGGCACAACACAAAAGTGCCTTGGGGGGCACCAAGTCACCTTTGGGCTAGCATTTGGGCGGCATTTTAGCTGGCCCTCTTTGCCCCCATTTCTCCTATCTCCTCCCCTCCACCTTGGCCACCATCCAGCCCTCCTCAGCCACTCCACCTCCTTTTTCCTTCCCTTCCCCTCTACTTCCTCCTCCTCTTTTCCTCACGAGGTATGCGCCTTCTTCCCTCTCTTTTTGTTTTTGTGTATGGTCATGATGTTTACATGTAGGTCACCCTGATTAGGAATGTAGATAGCTAGATCATTATCTCCTCATGTAGATCTAGTAATTTTCTTGTTAAATTTTTGATAAAAATGTGATTTTTATTATTTGTTGTGATTTTCAGTGTTAAATATAATAAAATAATCATGTCAGCCTAAATTTGTAAAATTTACCAACTTAGTCAACTAATAATGGTTGGAATTAAAAAAATTAAAAATTTATAATATTAGGTTGTGTTGGGTGACCTAATATCTAACTTAAATTTAGTTGTGAATTGATCATAGTGTGAAAACCTTGGGTTAAATGGTAATTAACTTAATCATCTTAATTAACTAAACAATATAAGATTATTTTAATAACGATAATAGTTAATTCACGAGCATGGGTTGATAATGACCCGACATCTTTCAAGTTTTTCAGATTAAAGTCACTATGGATAAATTACCTTTGGGTATAAGTTTAAATAATTGACCTGGAATTTTAAAGTCACATTTCATAATTTTATTGAGATCTTTTTCTTGATTAGCATGTTAACCATCTCAATTAAATTACCCTGAATCTTTCAAGCATTTAGATATCTCTTGTTAAATTTAAAGTGTACGGGTTGAATCCCAAAAATTATTTCATAATGAACTGAGATCTCATTCTCGATATCTATTTTATTCTACAAAATCACAATCAACAATGATTAGACACACAACATATGAATGATATGTGATTTGTTGTGTTGTGTGCCTAATTTCTTACTGTCATGGGTGCCATATCATTTGCTGCATCCAGGATTGTCTGCATGTCATTGCACGCATGCATCATACAGGGTTTGAGTAGTCTACATTTGCTAGGTAGTGCGGTGTCGAGCTCACTGGCCTAGGACGTAGAGTTTTCCTCATAGTAGGACTCCTCTCTTCTTAATCTATTGTTTGGCTCTATCGCAATTTTGTTTTACATCATAGGATGTAGTTAGTAACGTTTTATTGAATTCCAATACCTGTGGGTTATTTAACCAATTTTTCAGATTAATAAAACTTCAAGGTTGACATCCTCTGAAGAGTTTTTGAAAGATGAGATCTAACTCAAAAGGCAATCTAATGCTATTTATCACCCCTTCCCATGTCTTATTCCTATTGTATGACTTTTGAATATTCTGTGCATGCATGATGGATGGGAGATTGACGCCCACAGAGGGACCCAATTGATGCACACATGCGGTACTCAGTTTGGTGGTTAATAAATATTATATTATGATTGTAATTATTAGATATAGGACCTTGTAGCAGTGTCAATTCGGCATGAGCATGCTCTTTGTTAAGTGTATCAGGACCATGCATTTCAGTGACACTTTAGCCCTATATACCATGATCATATTGGCTTCCGGCTCATGCATTGTATTGGCACGTTATCGTTGAGTATTCTGGTTCGTGTGTGTAAATATCTGAGTGATTATGATTAGGCTCTATTGGCCATATTCAGATGATGATGTGGAGGTGTGAAGTTTTTGTTTTTATGATAAAGTTTCCTGAGGATGATGAGTCATCTATTTACTAGTTTGGAAATATTTTCCATAGTTATTTTCGGACCGATAATCTTTGATTATTGATATATGGCTTTTTTATATAGTTTGGTGTTGCAGATTTGGTAAGGATCAAGAATAACTCATAGGGATGTTGATCTGTTTGTTGGTGTTGTGTGTGGTTGCTAATGATGTGAGGCTAGGGAGTCCTTTGATGTAAATACTATGTAAGGCTTGTGTGCTAATATGATTATCTATATGGGGCATATAGGTCATATGATGAGAATAATGTTTAGGGCTAATGAGCCATTAATGAATACTTGTATGTAGATTCTGTGGGAGTTTGAATCACTAAAATGCCCTATCTTAGAATGTATGAAAATTATTATTACTAATCTGTGTTTGAACAATTTTGCAGGTGTTATTCTCTGGGACACACAAGTCTACTCTTTTTGTGCAAGAATTCTCTAAGCCCAGAAGTTCTAAAATTGAGGGTTAAATAAATCCTAAGAACGTTAAACCATGTTACTTGTGTAGGCACCCACATTGAAGAAGAAACATGGGTAGGAGCTTCTGAGCTTTAATTTGTAGGTTGAAAAGCCCTTGTGAAGATCAGCAAACCAACAGCCTAAAGAATGTCAAATTTGATTGTAAATGATTCGTGGTGTGATGTGAAAGAGGTGAAGCACCTCCCAAATATTTATGTGCTTTGAAATGATATAAATAAAATTTTTATGGGTTGTTTTGTTAAATATGAAATATTTACTAGTTGTGAAAATTTTCCAGCATCTTAATTACAGGGGAGACTCTGTCGGATTTTTCTCAGGATTTGAAGTCTCCTTTGTAACTTGGAATTCATTTAGGATGTTCTATTTGCATGAGCCCAACTTCACTAGTCTATGCATGTTTTTGGTGTGATCATGTGTGTATTGGATGTGCATTAGATTCCCTCAAGCCTTCGTCTTTTGACACCTCGAGTAGTTAGGTCTATCATATGGGTTTTGCATTTTAAATGGGCAAGAATAGCAGTCCAAATTTTAATACTTTTATTCAGTTCAGCGTTGAATCGAATTGTGGAGTTACAATTGGCATAACATTCCTTGGCATGATATCTTGCATTGTTTATTGGACTAACCACTTGTATATGTTTGGAGCAATGAAGATGTATGGACTACAAGAGATGAGTTTGAAAACTTAAAGACTTGAAGATCTACATGGCAAGCTCAAGGAAATGCTTCATGAGGACTGACACCAACTAGAAAGAGAGTTCACAACAATATCGAAGTTATCTTCATCAAAAGGTGTGGAGTTGAGACAACCTTTCAAACTCTCTAAGCACAGCCATTGGAGTTCATTCATCATCAAAGAAATCAAGTTTATGAAGACTCCAATTGAAGGAAAGTCAAAGCAACGAAATCAAAGATTGTTGATTGAAGATTGGTTTGAAGTGTAAAAATGAGGAACATTTCGGTTGAGTTTAGCTAGAGTTTGGTTAGAATTTTGGTCAAGAGTTCACACAATGTTTGGAGCAATGAAGATGTATGGACTACAAGAGATGAGTTTGAAAACTTAAAGACTTGAAGATCTACATGGCAAGCTCAAGGGAATGCTTCATGAGGACTGACACCAACTAGAAAGAGAGTTCACAACAATATCGGAGTTATCTTCATCAAAAGGTGTGGAGTTGAGACAACCTTTCAAACTCTCTAAGCACAGCCATTGGAGTTCATTCATCATCAAAGAAATCAAGTTTATGAAGACTCCAATTGAAGGAAAAGTCAAAGCAACGAAATCAAAGATTGTTGATTGAAGATTGGTTTGAAGTGTAAAAATGAGGAACATTTCGGTTGAAGTTTAGCTAGAGTTTGGTTAGAATTTTGGTCAAGAGTTCACACAATGAAGAAAGGTGTTCAGCCCTTCGGCCAGTGATCAATCATGTGCTTAGCTACCGAAGACCGTAGGTAGGTTTGTACAAGGGCCAAGAAGTAACTATGTTCAGACGCAAGTTCGGCAACTGAAGGTGTCTTTGGCAAGAGCTGTGCAAGCTGATCTAGGAGTTCAGTGAAGTTCAAAAATATGGTTCGGTCAAGCATTTGGTTGCATGTTTGGCAACCGAAGGGACTTCAGCAAAAATTTTGAAGATTGATTGATCAAGGATATTGGATGCTTGGAGAAGATTGGTGAAGTTTGAGAAGAGGGTTCGGTCAAGCGATTGGTCTTGCATTCGGCAGCCAAAGAAAATGAAGATGTTGTGGCTAAGTTTAAGTAATCATTCAATTGACAATCGGTCGATCATTCGGTAGCCAAATGATCTGGGCAAGTTGAGAAAACTAGCCATTCAAAATAGCCAAAGAGAGGGAATCAAGTCTCAATGGTTCTATTTGATAAAGAGGCTTGGAAAGCTTATAAATAGGGCTTTGCGGAGTGGGTTTGGACAAACCTTAGGCTATGGATTAAACTCTTGACTCTCTTGGTGTGAATTAATAGGTTCAAGCTTGTGTGACAATTGGTGTAATCTTTAGCTTGTATTCCTAGGTGTTTAATGCCTAAACCAAAGAGAGATCATTATATATAAGGGATTGCTTAAGGTGTTAAGCTAATTTTTAAACTCTCAAGGTGTTGAGAGTGTGTGTGAGAGCCGAGGCCTTTGAGGAAGAAGTGCTAGGAAGATGAGACTCCCTTGGCTTAATTTGTGAGCTTATAAAGGGAGTGTAACTTCAACATGGTTTCGTCAAAGGTGTTGGAGATAGTTGCAAGACTCATTGGCACTTGGGAGGTTCTTGTGATGAAGGCTAGTAGCTCACAAAGGGCCTTGACACTTGGTGTTGGAGAAGGAAGGCTTGTTGAAGGCTCTAAGGGTACTGAAGTGTTCCTTGACACGTGTGGAGTACTTAAAGGGGTGCTTGTGAGCGCAAGATTCCTTAGCACTTAATGTTTGTAAAGGAGGTCTTTTATAACTTGTAAGTTGTACAAATTAGTTGTCATAGTGAAACTACAAAGACCTACCTAACTAAAGGACTTTGTGACCTAAAAGAGAGGGCGTAGCAAGTTGGGAACCTCTTCAAAATTTGTTTGTGCCCTCTCGCTTCTCCTCTTTATGTTTGCTTATACTTATTTGTTTTATACACTTGTTTGCACACTCACTTAGCTTGCTTGAGCTTGACTTTGTCACAATTGGAAGTTAAAGGTCTACAAGTTCTTGGCCACTTGGCTACTTGTATGGTTTTACCTTGCTCTCCAACACAAGTAGTAACTTGGAATTTAACTTGTTGTGCACACTCCACAAAATTAATTGGGTTCATAATATTGCAAATTGCCTTGCATTCTGCTTGCTTATCTCATTAATCATCCACTAGTGGCTTATCTTGATAATCTATTTGTGAATAACCTTTCCTTGTGCTTATATTGTCTGAATCATTTCCATTATCTTAGTTCATACTTGGGATCATTATAAGGCCCTAAGGATTGTGGGGATCTAATTATTTGATTGAGTGTTGTAGTTAGCTCTCACTTGCATTAGTGTGCCTTTATATAATATATTATAAGACTTTGGACTATACTAATCCTTACTTGGGTTCAATGAAACCCATAATCTTGGAGCCATTGTCACTAAACTTGCATAATGCTCTTCATGTTATAGGTAGTAGTGGTTAGGTCGTCATATAAAAATATTGGAGAACTTTTTCGATATTGTATTCTAAATATATGTTATAGAAACTTATAATTTAGAAACCTTATCGAATATTTGGTGTTGTGTGATTATAAAATGAAATATATGTTGTCCGTATTCTTAATTTAGGTGTTTCTTGTCATGGGTTGGGCATTTACTGTCTTGCCTCTAATTAGGAATCCAAAAGCATTATATTTTGGTATCAAAACCATAGGTTTACACTATATAGGCCTGCAGGCTCCATTTTTTTAGAGCTCGTTATGTGAGAGGTTATTATACTAACACTATTACGTGTTGTCTTGTTACTAGAGATGTCAAACCATAACCAAATTGATGAATTTTCTAGTGTGTCTTAAATCAAATAAGAGAATCTTAATGAGAGGAATCAATTGGATGCCTAGTAAAGGATGATTGATAGTACTGCCAATGCTTGTTGCACCTCATTGTTTATCTTCACTCTCTTGCTACACAATAATTCTAGATGTTTTGGACTCAACAAAAGCAACTCATGAAAGTGTTCAAGGACTTTTTGACTGGAAACAATGGTAATGGGAAAATTAGTGACTGGCCTTTGGCAACAAATGAAGAGTCAAATAATGGGGGAGGAGCTACCCCAATAGTGGCTGCTAGTACTAGTGGAATCCAAGTTCAACCTATTGCTGTCAAACTTGATGAGGCAGTTTTGTTATAAAAATTTAATATATTTTTGCCTTCAAAATATCATGGAATAGAAGATTAGACCATGCACTATATTGGTTGGAGAAGATGGTCAAACATGTTATTTTTATGTGCCTAGATGACACTACTAGGGCATAATTTGTCGCATATAAGTTAGTTCATAAGGCAAGCGAGAGGTGGAAAGGAAAGCTTGCATATAAATATTTTCTAACCGATTGTGCACATGGTAAGAGTTTTCTAAAGATTTTACAAATGAGTACTTTCCATTTTGCATGAAAAATGAGAAAAGGAGAATTTGTTTCTATTTCTCAAAAACTAGGAGAGCCGGTTTGTGAATAATTGAATTTGCACTTGACCCATTCTTGGGTTGCCTCCCAAAAAGTGTTTGGTTTAACGTTTATAGCCAGACACATGTTTCTCATTCTTTACCACAGTTATACCTCCTTTCTTTGGTACACATTATACTGGACTTACCCAAGTACTATCAGCAATGGTGTATATCACTCCGGCATCCAACCACTTAATAATTTCCTTTTTGACTACTTATTTCATGTTGGGGTTGAGTCGTCGTTGGTGCTCAACATTTGGACTGCATCCATCCACTAAGTTGATCCTATGCATACAAAAGGATGGATCGATGCCTTTTATGTCTGCTATAGACCAAGCAATAGCTGACTTATGATCCTTTAGTATTCTAATCAGCTTCTCTTTCTGCAACATAGTTTGCTCTGAAGAAATAATAACAAGAAGAGTGCCATTAGGTCCTAAGAAAGTATACTTGAGATGTTTTGGAAGTTGCTTTAGCTCCAAAATAGGTGGTACTTCAACTAATGGCAGCAATCTGTAGAATGGTAGATCTAAGGGTTCCACAACTCGGAATCTCCTAAGCAAAATTAGTTGTGAATCTAATACTTTAACCATCTCTTCCACATCAATATCTTCCTCACAAAGAGAATTTATGGCCTTATGTAATGATCACTCAACTCATCCCCTTTGTACATTATTTTATCAAATAGTTCAATTCTATAACAATCATATGTTGCATCCGAGCAATTCATGGATTTAAAGATGTTATATGAGAAATGTGAATTTTCCAATAGCAACATCGATCATTGATCTCCCAGTTGCCAAGAAATCTCTCCCGACAATGAGTGGTATATCGTCATTCCTTCCTTCCATTTCAAGCACCAGAAAATCTGCAGGAAAGATAAACTTGTCAACCTTTATTAAAACATCTTCAATGACTCCTCTAAGATATACCAATAACTGGTCAGCCAACTGGAGTGTGATATTGGTAGGAACAATGTCCTAGAACCCTAACCTTTTGAAAATAAAAAAGGCATAAGATTAATGCTAGAACCTAAGTCACATAAAGCATTGCAATGAATATTTCCTCCAATTGAACTTGGAATCATAAATTTTCCCGGGTCTTTTATCTTAGAAGGTAGTTTTTTTAAGTGGACAACACTACATTCCTCTGTCATGGCCACAACTTCATTGTCATCTACTCTCCTTTTCTTTGCTAGAATATCCTTCAAGTATTTTACATAACTAGGCATCTGTTTAAGTGCTTCAGCGAAAGGTGTGTTAATTTGTAATTTCTTAAATATATAAAGAATTTTTTGAAGTATTTTTCATCACTTTGTTTCCTCAATCTTGAAAGAAATGGTACTTTTTTTACCTCTTCTGTATGTACCTCATCTTTCCCTTTCCCTTTGCCTCTGAGTAAGCTAACCAATGTAATGAGTTCATGTTCACTGTTTGGCTTTTCATCTTTTTCCTTAACTTCATTGGGCTGAACTGGTTCTTCTAAAGTAATACCAATCCGAGTTGTTACAGCTTTGCAATGCTCTTGACCTTCTTTTCTTACTTGTTCTAGTTGGCTGGGAAGTACACCCTTGAGTCGCTCACTTGGTTCCTTGTTTAATTGCAATACAATTTATTGCATAAACTGTTGTTGTTGTTGCTGATTTTGCATGAATTGTTGCATAGTTTGTTGCATAGAATTGAATATTTGGATCAAATCTAGTTATTGTGGCTAAAAAGGAAGTAAAGAAGGTCAAGAAAGTTGTGATGCTGGTGGTGGATTATTAAGGAAAACAGCCGATTGTGGAGAATTATTCCATGAAAAGTTGTGATTATTGTGCTAGTCCGCATTGTAGGTATTTGAATAGGGATTGTTGTTCTTATTAAAGTTGCCTATATAGTTTACTTGATATGTTGCATGTTGACCTATAGAATGTCCTTGTCCACACCATTCACACCTTGGCTCTATAGTCTTAACCTGTCCTTGCATATTAAGATTTTGAACTTGATTAGCTAAAGCACTAACCTAAGAAGATAAAGTAGTAAGTGCATATAATTCTAAAACTCCATTAATCCTCCTTGGGTACCTTCTTAGGTTGCATGGTGGTTGCTAGGAACCATCAATTCTAGCAGTTGAAAAGCTTCATGTGGGTTCTTCCTAAGAAATGATCCATTGGCCACCGCATCAACTATGTTCTTTATTTGCCCCAACAACCCGCTATAGAAAGTTTAGAGCTGCATCCATATTTTTATACCATGGTTAGGACACTTTTTGAACAATTCTTTAAATCTTTCTCATGCCTCAAAGAGAGGCTCACCGTCAAACTACAAAAAAGATAAAATTTCGTTACTCAATCTAGCAATTTTAGAAGGATGAAAATATTTTAACATTTTGGAAAGATGAAAATATTTTAACAAAAATTTTCAGACAATTTATTCCAAGTGGTAATTGCATCTAATGATGACAACCACTCTTTCTAACTTCTTATTAATGAGAATGGAAACAAGTAAAGGCGAAGAGCAAATTTAGAGACACCAGGTTGCTTATACATATCGCAAACCAATAGGAAATTGATGATATGTCTATTAGGATTTTCAGTAGGCGATCCACTAAATTATCCTATAGTTTGTAACATGTTAAATAAAACTGGTTTAAGTTCAAAGTGGGTCGCATCCTGGTGGTGCAATAATACTAGGTTGTAACCCTCTTGCAAGAGGTACAACCCAATCTTGGATTGTCCTGTTGTCATCATTGGCTACTGCTACAATCGGTGGAAGTGGAGGCATTTGTGGGTCCATGGCTTCTTCTTTTATTTCTTCTTGTGCTCTTTTTCAGTAGCACGCAAGTTTCTTAGAGTCCTTTCAATCTCTGGATCACAAGAAAACAAGGGTGACAACACTAATCGATGCCTAAACAAATGATAACAAGGAAGAAGACACGGATATAGTATTTTTTTTAAAAAAATCAGACACTAAAATCTAAAAAGAAAAGAAAAAGACTTAAAATTCTAATCCTAAATTAAGTAAGAAAATTTGATTTCCCCAGCAATGGTGTCAAAAACTTATTTGATTAACTCAATAACATGCAAGTATACATAGTCAAAACAAGTAATATAAGGAAGAATTTAAGTATTGCCCCATAGAGAAATGAATTTCCTTAAATTAATTAAAGAAAATGAAATTAAGAACAAAACAAAAATAATCTACTTTACTAAATCTAAGTAATAAGCTTAAATTAAAGACAAAGTTATAATGATAAAACTCGTTCTAGAGTCGAATTTCTCTTAACTTGAATTTAATATTCATTGCATCTTACTTTTATCTTTTATTCTCTCAAATTACCGATCTAGGAGAATCATATCACATGGTGGCTCCCGCTCCTTCATGTATTTATTATTTAGCCTCAATTTCTATCTCCTGGTGATAATTTATTAATCAACAAAATAACACATTAAAATTTGCCTTACAATTACATACAGTGTTGTATATCTCCCAACCACAACAACAAACAAGTCAAAAGACTCATCGTATGATGAATTATTAATGACTAATCTAACTGATTTCTTTCAAAATCTAATTAAATATCATGATCTAAGTAATAGGTGATGAGTTTACTCTTAGCATTAAGAACATGATAATTCAAACAATCCAATTGAATTAAAGAGTGAGAGGTTGAAATGAATTCTAATTAAATCATGTTAAGTTCCATTCTTCTCTACAACGAAATAAATGATTACTCCATAATAAAAACAGAAAACATTATAAAGAAGAAACTACTTCTCATTATGAAAGGAAAAGAATTACAAAAAATAAAACTACTTCTAAGCCAAAAGTTGAGATATTCCAAACAACAAATGACCACCATTTTATATAGAAGATGAGATGGCCATTAGATACATGAATTAAAGGAAGGTGTTCACAAATCACATAATCTAATTAATTTTGGTGTCCAATCAAGTTTGCAATTCCTCGACTTGCTCAACCAAGCCATAAGTAAGGCACCCCAAAACCATCAACATTTGCCCTTATGTAAGCTTTATGAACTCCTTGTAGTAACCATTGGGTGGGACTAGGTACCATAACCTATCAATTCCTAAGCTTAATTTGTTTCATCTTTTTCTGCATTAAAACTCCAAACTTAAATATATCTAATAAAATATTAATTAACTAAAAAATAAAGTAAACTATTACCTTAATTAATAATATTTATACCGGGGATGTATAAAATCACATTAAAAACATAGGTAAATATTGTATACTTTAAACACTTAA
This sequence comes from Piper betle, assembly GCA_033002965.1. Taxonomy (NCBI): domain Eukaryota; kingdom Viridiplantae; phylum Streptophyta; class Magnoliopsida; order Piperales; family Piperaceae; genus Piper; species Piper betle. The sequence continues at coordinate 15,684 of JAURVB010001276.1, read as the reverse complement.
CATAGGCTTAGAGCATGTTATTCTAGTTAAGACTCAATTATTTTATTTTATTATAATTTATTTTATTTTATTTTATATTTTTTAACATTTATTTATTATTATTCACTCAAATGGGGAGAAAGTTTTATTTACAGCCCTTGAGTTTTCTTACCACAACAGGCCTTGTTCCCAGTTCATCTCTCTCTCGACAACTCCCCTACCCTATGCCCTCCTCACCACCACCTAAACCTGCTCTCCGGTGACTGGCAGCGCCGCCGCTAGCCACCTTTCTGACCCTAGTCACCACCTTCATCCTCTCTCTCCCACACATCCCCAATTTTTTCCTTCCCGTGCTTGCCTCTCCCTCTCCAGTTGCCCTCTCCCTTTGGCCGCTGCCACCACTGTGGCCGACGTTGCCCTCCTCTTCAACCACCATCCCTGACTCATCACCATCCTCCTCAGCCTGGACCACGCCCTCACCACCGCTGTCCCATCCTCCTCCCTGGTTTTGTTGGTGTACCCTCATCGCCGGTGATAGCACCGCCGCTGGCTAGTGTCGTTCCCTAGGAGCCATCGACCATCACCCCTAGCCGAGCCCTGATCTTCCCCACTTCCTCCTAGCTGACCATCCCAGCCCTAGTCAGGGCTGTTTTGAGCCGCCGCCGGAGCGAGCGCACTACTGGCCAGCTCCCTTCGATGGGGTCATCTCCTTCCGGCTGTCTTCTCCCTACCAGGCCATCCTCCTCCTCGTCCTTCATCCCACTTAGTAGCATCATGTCATGGCTTAGCCACCGATTTTCGGTGGTCTTTGCCAGCGGTTGCCGCCATCGCTGCCAGCCAGTTGCATGTATGCTGGAACTGCTCCTGTCAAGCCTCCTTGTGCCCTAGTTGTCCACCCTAGTCCAGCCCTGGCCAAGTCCTCCCTCGGCCGAACTGTGGTCGTGCCGACAGCAACCGCGGCCATCATTGTCGTTGCCGACATCGTCGTCATCGTTGTCGGTGTCGGCAGTAGGTATACGTCGTTACTGATGTGATTTAGTTAGTTTCATTTCATGATCATGGACAACATAGCATGGTTAAGTTACGATAATGAATATCTCGATGCATTGAATTAGAAAGATAGTGAAGTTATGTTTAGTTTCCATGACTAAGATAATTTGATTATCAGATGATTGTGATGATGAATGTGATGATTGACTCATGAAGTCGATCAATGATATAAGTAGGTTGTGAGATAAGAATTTAAAATTGACGATTGATTCATGCAATTGCGAAGGATATTGTTTCATTAGATAATGTATATGTGTATGTTGTCGATGTGATTAGTGTTGTTGGGATGGATTAGGATAGGTTGTGACTATAGTTACATGCATTCATGTCATATATGCATCATATAGCTAACTTGGGCATTAACATTTAGTATGATTGTGTAGGTATAGAGTAGGAGCTCGCCACTAACTCGCGTGCCCTCGCTTGGTGCTTCTACTAGGTCCATTTAGGACTCACCCCTTATTTATCGCTTCTTCTATTGTGATTTATTTTACTAATTGCATGATGAGTTAAGTGGTGTTTTATTGGATCTCACTTAACTTGGGTTATTTAGTCGATAGTTTCCAGATTTATAACCTTCAATGATGAGATCCCTTAAGTCTGATTTCGAAAACAAGATCCACTAAAAGTTGCCTTTGGGCCTATTATATAAATTCTTTCTCATGCATATATATAATTTTTTCGAGTTTTTAGTGAGATGAGAGATGATGAAGCTAACTCACACGTACCATGAGCAGATGCACGTGCCAGTCACAGTGGGCTTTGTATTAGTAAGAGGATTGGTCCATTCCTGAGGGATCCTGACAACTTTGCGCTTTGAGTTTCCTCACACTCGGGCAAGCGTGGAGGTTCACTAGTACTGCTTGTGCATGTCTAGATGTGTGGTTTAAAGGGTACTGAAGGTGATTGTCTAAGAGTACTCGACCTTTGTACTCAAGGCCAGGAGAAATATGGAGGAAAGAAGAGGGCTTAAGATATATATAAAAGAAACATGAGAAAGCGCTAAAATAGGCATCACCAGACCAGTCAGCTCAGGATCCAGGACTTGATGGCTTCCCAGTAGATGCCCTTATGAGAGTTTAGTAGAAGATATAATGTTTTTTCCAAATGAGAGTTAGCTCTTATTTATCAGTTTGCTATAGTTATTTTTAGACCAGTAATACTCATTACTGATGTATTTTTTTATATATGAGGTAAGGAGCAAGAGTCCAATATGTCAACATGGACATAGGAGCAGTGATTGCTATGTGGACACACACAAACTTGACACGATATATATTTGATTTGTTATACGATTTTAATTATGATTTATCATGATGTGACATATTGTACTATAAAAATGACTTACTGTTGAGAATGTTGTGACAAATATGTTAAATGAGATTAGAAAAATGGCAAAATGGGTCAAGACCCAATTAATAAATATGAATTTATTATGAATATGACAACTGTGAACGATGAGATAAATGGTCAAGACCTAGTTTATATATAATGTTTTATTGATATAACTTTAGTATGTTATGAAATGAAGAATTTTGTATGTTGTAATTGTAACATCCCACTTTTTGGTCTGATGGCAAACTGAATTGCGATGTTAAAAATTCGTAAAGCTATTAATTTAACTACTATTTTACAAACTCACAAAAGCGAATTTCAAAAGCATAGGCCGGAACCACTCAACAACCAACTAAAATCATAAATACATACGTAATCATACATATTGTGTCAAAACACACAATGACACCATGTGCAGCCTGAACAACTCAACGGAATATACAACATGTTATAAACATACACATGTAACAGAATCTAATCGACAGTAACATGTCTGCATCATACATAATAATATACATGTATGAGAATTTAGCTAACATTAACATGCTTGCATCGTAACTCACTCCTAGTAAGATCATATAGAGAAACACAAATATGCATACATATAACTGTTGGTGCATGAGCCAATATGACAAACCATGACCACTAAATCACACTAGAAGTCTAATAACAACTTGCATATGCCTACATATAAGTACTAGCGTATAGACCAACATGGTAAACCATGACCACTAAATCAAACCAAAAGTCTAATAATAACTTAACATAGAAAATAATATGCACTTTAAAGTATGATTGAAGTACAGGTATGTCAACATGCAACCAACTTTAACAACAAATTCCGATAAACTTTAGAACCAATGATTATGCTGAAAAAAAAATTCAACAAAGTTGTGGTTTCTCACAAGTTTCCCCGTTATTGGTTAGGGAGGATGTGCTTATATAGACATAGTTTGGTGCGTAAAAATCAAAAGGTAATTAATGAAAGAGCATAATAAATTAATCATAAAAACATACACACTTCCTGATAACGAAATACAAAAAGATAATAAATAAGCGCACACACTCCATAATAACAAAATATAAAAGACAATAAATTAAATTTATTAAAAACAATCCATAAATATTATTAAATTAAATTAAATTATTAATATTTAAGATTTTTTTCGAGATAAAATAACTTATTTATTTTCGGGTTTATAATATCCTCAACTTGAGAATTTTCGTCCTTAAAAATATATTAAAGTCATAATAGAAATTTTCGTTTAATCATCTAATATTAGATCGTACCTTAGTAAGTATTAGATGTGATATTAACATAACTTTTAAGAGAAATATTATATTTCACCCACCTTAAGAAAATTTCGTCCTCAAAATATTATTAAATTTAATTTAATAATATTTATGTATTGTTTATTTTAAAACCTCAAAAATAACTAAGTTATTTTATCTTGAAACTAATCTTAAATATTATTAATTTAATTTAATTTAATAATATTTATAGATTATTTTCAATAAAATTTATTTATTGTTTTTTCATATTGGTATGTCAATATGTAACCAACTTTAATAACAAATTTTGACAAACTTCGGAACTAACGACCATGTTGAAAAAAACTTAACAAAAGTGATTGTTTCCTACAAGTTTCCCCATTCTGAGTTGGAGAAGATGTGCTTATATAGGCATTGTTTAGTGCGTGAAAATGAGAAATTAAATAATTAAATGTCATAATAAATTAGTCATAAATACATATTTTATAATAATAAAATATGAAAAGATAATAAATAAGCTTACAGACTCCATAATAATGAAATACTAAAAGACTATCAATAAAACTTGTTGAAAACAATTCAAAAAAATTATTCAATTAAATTAATTTAATAATATTTAAGATTCATTTTGAGATAAAATAATTTAGTTATTTTTTGGGTGAAAATTTTTTTCCTTGAAAATATATTAAAGTCATAATGAAAAATTTCGCTCAATCATTTAATATATTAAATCGTATACATGTAAGTATTAGATGTAAGACTAACATAATTTTTGAGAGGGATATTACAATAAAGTTTTTATATATATTATTGTTTTGATAGGCTGACCGCTTATTATACTTTTAGGGGACGGTCTCACCGTTTATTTTGAAAATTTTATTAATTTTATCATGATTATTTTTTAATATGAATTGTGTGTCATGTTATTCACGTATTATCACGTAGGATTCCTTGCATTCCATACATGCATTAAGATGTTTATCTTTTATCTTAAGGCATCAATAATAGACCCTTTTGGATTAGATTTGGGTTAAACAACTTACTCGGATAACCGGTAACATTTCGGTTTGTTTCGCGAAGATCCGTTAATTCATCACTTTGTAAACAATTAAAATAATACCAAACAATTCGAGCCCACCTCAATATTTTACAAAATACGTCATATTTTTTAGAAACCTAATTCAGCTCCATGGTAATTTTTTATCTTTTTTTTAAAAAAAAAAACTGACTGTCCATACTTATTCATTTCATCCTCCAATTTTCTTTCATCCTCTCATATTGTTTCATCTTCCTTTAATAGATTCACATAGTTACATAGTTGTTAAGCAAACTTTACTGTTTTCATACATCAGATTTGAGGGAAAGCATTGCCTATTAAATTAACGAAGTTATTTAGTATATACTTAATTTGATTTATCCTCTTTTAAGAACCTCATTAGCTGTAAAAAGTGGTTAGGTTTTCACATGTGCTAGTTCTATGAAATTCAAATTACTTGCAATGAGATATACAGCTTTCCTCACATTATTTAAAAGTCTCCAATTAATATAATCTAAACAAATGTAAAATGTGCATTCCAATGAATTTTGAGTATTAAAAGAAAAAGGGAAAGAAAAGAGAAGATTCCACAGGAGCTAAAAAACATAGAATTCCAACCAGCAAGACTTAACCTAGTATTTCAAATGTTCTCTTAAACAAAATGAACCAAATGGCAAAATTTGAGGAATTACAGCGAAAAATATTAAAAAAAAATCAAGATCTAAAAAAATAATTCACCAATATACATGCTTAATTGTAGAAAGAAGATCCCCGTTGTTACCCTTGTTAATGCACAATTACAAAGAAAATATCTACAAACAACAACTATTAATTTGTAAAGCAAGATACTTATTCAAAAAGAAAAGGAAAGGAAATTCTTTCAAAAAAAATGGAACTTTTTTCCAAAAATAAAAGGAACTTCCAATGCTACACTGGCTGTTGAACATACGCGCAATAATTTTATAAATGGACTATAAAATAAAGATTAATATGATAAAATTAAAATTATCATCAAATTTAATTGTTCGAAAACCTTCAATAAATTAATAAATAGTAGCAAATAGTAGCTTCCTTTATGCTATGAGCTAGTATCTTGTGACTATCTCTAATGATCTTCTCTTGTGTCATTTAATTTGCTTACTTAGACTCCAAACTATGAACAAATGGATCACCCATCAACTCATCAATTCTTATACCTTGATCTGTCTGTCCAAGTTCCATCTCCCACAGGCCTAGCTCACTAACAATATCCGATTCTAGAACATCAGAGCTAAACATCCTTTCCCAAACAACTTGACTTGAACTTGGGTGCCCAGAACCCTGTTGTAAATTCTGCACCTCTTCCAGTTTAACAACGCTGTCACAAGCAGATGTGACAAAGGGCGGGTGCAGTTTATCAAGAGATGAATCATCCACAAAAGACACTAAGTTATCAAAATCACTTGAACTGATAGGATCCACGAGAGGAAATTCTAATGATTCCAGGCTAGTATCATCCAAAGCATCTGCAAGGTCTTGCAGTTGCTTTGGGGGGTTCATATTTTGCAAAAGCATGTCATCCTCCTCGTCAAGTTCAAGTGATCTAACAAAATCTTGCACAAGGTAACTTGGAATTTGTTCACCTGTTCCAGCATCTAGTGTTTGCTCTAGCTCACCAAAAATAGTACCTGGGTCAGTTCTACCTGTTGTGAAACTAATAAGCTGCCCCATGGATGATTCATTCAATTTACTTGAACCTGCTTCTTGATGTTTGAGAAACTTCTTTTTCAACCTTGAAGATATGTCTGTTTTTTGTTCTTTACTACCTTGCAGATATGCTATGAAGGACGGGTTCTGGAGAATTTTAGATAAGAATGTCAGCTTCTGTTGTTGCCTGCCCTCTGCTGCCATGAGCCTTTGAGTCATGGATTCAACCTGTTGAGCAGTCGATTCGTTTTTCTGTTGTAAGTTTACTACATCCTGCATCAGAGGACTTCCTTTCTACTTTGAGTTTGTCTACATCACTTTCAATTCTTCCATCTTCCAACCAAGGTCAGCTAAATTGTCCAGTTAATTGCACTTGTGACGATTTCCGCCTATGAATGTTCTTTAGCATACTCTTCTTCCCTTGTAGAAAATCTTCATTAGCAAACTGCCATCTATCAGTAACAATTTTTCGAAAACCCTAAATCAATGAAGCCCAATATTTCTCAGTAGATCAGTAAATAGATATACAGGAAGAAAGACCCAAAATCACATATTACGTAAGAATTAGTAAAATTAAAGTGGGAATTAAAAATAAGCATTTGATATGTAAGCTTCATATGCGACAGCAGAACTAAAACACAGAAATGGAATTGTCCTGTAATAATGTGCGATGACTTTGAAAAACATGGTAATACACAAATTTAACATACACACGGTAAATAAAAATTTAACATTAAGATAACCAGGAAATTATTTAAGAACATATGAATTTATACAGGTCTACCTGCAGAGAAACAAGCTTAAGAGGATACAGGCTACTCTATAAGCTTTTTTTCTTAAGTAAAGTTACGGTACAAATGTTTGAAATTGGTTGTCAGACAAAAAAATATTTTTCAATCCAAAGTAAAGTAACCATTCATAATTATAAGATCAATTAGAAGCATACAAAAGCTCACCGAATTACTCCCTATGGGATATATTGATCCAGGTAGCAGGAATCTGACCGATCCTCAATCTGCAAGCAAGCTAAATTCCAAAACCTAAACAAAATTTCAAATTCATCTCAAAATAATACTCCAGTTCTCAAATCCTCTTACGTTAGGAGGAAGAGAGGCGGTGGAAGAGGATTAGGAGAAGTTCTCGAACAGTTTGAACAATAAAAATAGATGCTTGATCGAATTAATTGGGTTGGTAGGACAAGATATAAATCTGTAGGCGGCAATGTACAGTTGGTGAGGCTTTGGGTTAAGAAATTCTGCATAGTACGCGCCGCCGATCGACATTGTGACCAGGGTGCTTCATATTCCTACCTTCGCTGCTTGCTTACGCTTTTGACGACGACAATTGCATCGCATTTTCATCCTTTTTAACGTTTCGTTTATTTCGGTTGGAAAAAACGTTTCTACTATTTTGCAATAGCAAAAATTTTCCAAGGTATGGTGTACACCGAACACGAGCAACTGAATGATCTATCTATCGTTTGTTTGCCTTGAAAATAAAAAATTGAATGATCTGTCAGGTTTTACGCCTTTAGACAAGGAATTGTAATGTTGTGTTGGATTTTGTCGAATTGGTTTTGCAATGGAATGACTTATATTGCTCTGCTTCTCCAGCTTTTCTCTCGTCGCTTGCTCCTAATTATGAAATTCTTTTTATTTGCTCGTAATAAGATCCGTACGATGCTAGCTTTGATTTAACCACACAATCACTAGTATTCATCAACGTATTTCCTCTTAATTTGTAATTTTGTTACAACAAATTATGATCTGTGTGACAAGAAAAAGATCGCTAGAACACTTACTGTGCCCATTAATATAGTTATCAATTAGAGGAAAACTTAGGTAAGTGTTTCATAAAAGATATGTAAAAAAAATATTATCTCATTTAGCTCTTGCATGCCTACCATAACTAACTATTTTGGTTTTCTACATACTACTTTAACTATAACCTCAGCCCTATTGATATGTCTGAAAAGGTATGACTTATGCAAAATTCATTGAATGAATGGCCTATTAATTCAAATAAACAAACTTGTTCAATAGGGTTTACCGGTATTCTCTAATTTCATCCTTCATCTATTTTCAACTTTTAAGTGTAGTATTAAGATTCATGGGGCTGATTGGAATTACCATTTAATAATGTTGAGGGATAGCTATTACTTTGATTTTCTCCCCTTTCAAACAAATTGAAATGATTAAGTTTTTCCATTTGGAATTATACTAGGTTTACAAATGATACATCGATCTTGGAAAGAGTACGAAGAAATTAATAATACTTCTCTATTTTTTGAGGTGTTCCTCCGGAAGATCTTTTGCCTCCACCCGGACTTGCTGAAAGAAATTGGATCATTTCTTATGGATTCATTGATTTTCAATCTAAGGCAGATGGTAGTTACTTTAAGGATTTTGGCTATTCTGGTTGGATCTTTGTAGCCAATAATGGATCTAATTCCCTATATCTTGGCAAACTTTGGTTCTAGCACGAGAGAGTCTTCCCAAGAAGCAGAGCTTGATGCGGTCTTAAGAGCGGTTTCCTAAGCAGTTGGTTGAGAGTTTCCAAATACTCTTTTCTGGTTGGATTGCAAATATTTACTTCAAGGATTGGGGATACTTCTAACGTTAATGCCTCTCTTTTGGGTTGTTTTGACCGTGAGTCGTGTGTTTGAAATATAGCTATACTTTGTTACGGGATAGCGGAGAAAATAATTATTTGGCCCATTTGTTAACACGGCCATTAACAATTTCTTCTAACATGTGTTCGGCTGAACGGGTATCTTGTATACTTAACTTGTGCTTTTAGGTCTAAATAAGTTAACTGGTGCTTTGGGAAAAAAAAATTGAACGATCTACCAATGTCTGGAGTGTTGGCATTAAAATTTGACCGATCTAATTATTATGGTAGAATGGCAACAATTTAAATATGGATATTTTTTTACATACATAATGATCGACAAATATAATAAATTCACTAAATAATTGACAAATATAACAAATTAATAATTTAATTTATATTTTCGAAATTTATTAATAAACTATTATAAAAAATTATTAAACTTATAACACTTGAATCTTAGTTAAGAAATTTCATATTAATATTACATTTATTTATCAAATTTAATTTTTTCAAAAGTACTGATTCGATTTTTATTCTAATTGATACCAGAAAAATTAAAGTGAAGAATCAAATAAATAATATAGTAAATAAGCAAACATCGAATAAAATAGTCCCCAAATGTACATAATAGTTAAACAAATAGATTGATGAATAGATTCTTTCCAGAATATGCTTGGATTTTCACGACACATCCGTCAAACATATTTTGTGCTATTAGCAAGGAAATCAACAAAACACGATAGCGACATAACGTATACATAGCACAGACATAACGTATACATAACACAAACAATATTTTACGTGGAAACAAGGTGAAGGAAGAAGTATGAAGCAATGCCTAGCAACCTCCACTATTAACTAATAATGGGTACAATAAACATCAAGACTAAAACTATTAATATATATATATATATATATATATATATATATTAATAGACATCACCAATTAGTAAAATTTTTACCCATACTCAAATTTTCACACCTCTAAAAACACACTAATAATAATAGTAATAAGTTGACGCATGTCTACCCATTCTCATCATTGTGGAGTTTGGAATGAGAAAGGGCATGGGGATCCGAAATAGGTGGACAAGTGTTAACTTAAGGGTATTCAGGTGTAGCTAAAAATCTTTCCTTCAATTACTAAGGTGGAACAACCATTTCCAAATCACTAATTACATTAAGAGTAGAACTATTACCAACAACATTATAGTGCAACAACAATCTTCACCAAAAATACTATAGTGATAAACAAGTTTCACCGACAACACTATGGAGGTAAAATCATCACTTAATAACAATCTTAGGTGACAACGTATGTGTACCTTTGATGTTTCTTTGTACTCGTCGTTGGTTGAAAGTGGAAGGTTGCTAAGTGTTGGGTCGTGGTTTTCTCTCACCTTCAAGATTTTCACATCAAATATTTTGTTGCAATATCTATTATTTGTGGTATTTTTTTGTCGTTATTGTTTTTTATTAATTTCCTTGTGAGTAGCACGAGTACATTAGGGGATGGTTGGGAAATCCCAAAAAGTGGTACCGAGAGCTTGGTTGTATTGTTTACTTCATTTTATTGTATAACTTGTATGGTTTTCTAACATGACAGAAGATAAATATGCTCTGATAATCTTTCTTGAAGGGGTTGAGAACGGGCAATTATGGTAAGATAACAATTATTATAAAATATAGTGATTGACCGGCTATATTCTAAGAAATTGTACAACCAATTTGAAGTCTAAAATTGAAAGGAGTTCAAATAGTAAGATTGACTAACTCATTCAGAATGTCAATCTCTAGTTGGCCATAAGACTTCATAACTTATTCATTGCATGAGCATTCCAATGCATGATATATTGAATTGTTTATGGACGAACCATGTACAAGGTTAGAATAATGAAGATACATGGATCTAAAGGTTGTAGCTTGAAGAATTGAGGACTTGAAGATTTTAAAGACAAACTCAAAGAATGTTTCATAAGGATTGATACCAATATCTTAAAGAGTTCACAACGTATTGAAATTATCATCATCAAGAATGGGGAGAATATTGAACTTGTCTTGATGAGACAATATTACAAACACTCTAAGTACATCCTAAGAGTTCGTGTACACTCAATTGGATTCATATCATCAAGACTTGAAGGTTGGAAAAGAAGCTCGAAAGTTCAGTGGCCGAAGTGATTTATCCCTAAAGCTTGCAAAGGAAAGTTTAGTTGAGCCTTTGGTAGTTGAAAGATAAAGGGTTAAAAGCTAGGGCTTACGTGGAAGAGTTTGGCACAGACTTCGGCTAGCCGAACTCACAGGTGAAAAGGCTTATGTATTTCTAAAGGACGTGTTGACAGAACTTCGGCAACCAAAGCATACACCAGCAAGAGACAGACGTTCAGGTAAAATTGGGAAGGAGCATTAGTGGATGCTTGGCAGAGTCATTGACAACTAAAGGATGACCAAACTTCTTGACTAAAGCAACTAAGTATATTATGGCATAATCGGCAAGGACTTTGACTAGTCATTCAACAATCCATTGTTCAAAAATTTTCCAAAATTGATTGTCGGACAAAGAAAATTTAGAAGATTCTAGTCTTAACAACTACTATTTGGGAAGGGAACTCCAAAGCTATAAATAGGGCATTGGGAGGTGTGTTTGTGACACTCATGATACCCTTGAACCCTTAGAACTCTCTTGGACCTCTGATGTTCAAGCCTTATGTTTAGGATTGGCTACGCCATCCTGCTCGTGATCCTTTAGCTTTCATTGTGTAAATCTCAAGAAATGGTTGTATGTGAGGCAACACTCAAGTGTTTGAGCTTAAATTGTAAACTTTCAAAGTGTTAGAATTATGTATGAGCACTTGGCTTACCGAAGGAAGGTGCAAGCTTGAAAAACCCCTTTGACTCAATGTGTGGATTTGGTAAAGGAAGAATTCACTTCAAGTGGTGGTACTCCTAGGCATTAGGAGCTGGTTATAAGACTTGTGGCACTTAGTTGGTGCTTGAGAACAAATACTTATAGGTTGCAAGATTCCTCGACACTTGTGCTGGTGAAGGAGGGTTTGCGGTTGCTTGCTTGTAAGTGTACAAGTTACTTGTCAAAATGAATCTAAGAAGACCTACCTAATCAAAGGACTTGGTGGGCTAGAAAAGAAGAGTAGGAGTTCCAAACCTCTTAAAAAATTATCTTGTGTCTTTTCTCTCTTCTATATATTTATTTTTATTTGGTTAACATTTTTGCACACTTCTCTTGTGTTTGACTTGCTCCCTTTAGAGTTAAGCGTGGTTAATATCACCTATAGACTTGAATGGTTTGATTAATTCACCAAAGTAAATGTCTTTATGAGTTTGAACTTATACTAATTTGCCTCACTCACTCATTATATTGATTTCCTTGATCATCATGTAGTTGTGCTTAAATCATTTCCGTTTTGTGTCCATTCTTGCAATCTTTCAAAGGGGCCAAGTATGTGGAGATATAACTATTTTCTTTGTGATCTTGGTTAACTCTCTCTTACATAGCCCATTTAAGAAAAGATCTGGAATAGTTTAAAACAAAATGTGTCTTGCATTCCATAGTGGCAAGATAAAGAAGTATATCACAATGTTGAATATAAAGTGACTACCAAGAGAACTATGGATAAGCTCCAAGAGGTGATGAGAGTGGTATAAATTCCCTAGAGCTCTTGGAGCTTGTTGCAAGTTGTCTTGGCAAGCCACTTCATTCACAACATTGTAACATATTCCCTCATTTATCCACTATCAAATATAGGATATAACTTATGGTCCAATTCATCCTTATTGTTCATCGCTTGTAGTTTTAATAGATTTGTACAATTCATGAGAATAAACCAGGCCAATCATTTTATTATTCTAATAGAAACAATACTCATGAGCCCCTACAAATCATTTAGACACACTTACACTCCATCTTAGAAATCAAGGCAAAGTAAGCCAAATATCCTTCCACTATTAACCAATAATGGGTATAATAAACATCAGGATTATGCTCATGCTCTTGGTATACATCAATACATCACCAATCACAAAAGTAGAGAAACCATCAACTAATAGCAATAAAAGGTGGTAAACTAAGGATAAGAAAACATGAGAGGACAATCAATGTAAAGCACGCCAAAGAAAACACCAACAAATAAGGATTGCACCAATCTTGTCTTTGAAATTTGTCACTCTATCCCTAGCCTTCCCTCACTATTTACTCCCCTCTTAAGCATTATAACCCTCTTTCTTATTTACAAAAAACTTGCTTCAGCTCAAGCACACCTAGTTATGTGAAGGAGCACATATTTATAAACTCTTATGCTGGAAACTGAAAAGACCATTATCCAAATGTTCATCCCAACCATTTGGGTGCTTACCAATGAGTTACATGCTACACCAAAGTGAGAACTTTGGGTGCCTATGATGATTTGTTCGGCTTGTCACATTGCATAGAGCAAATATCGGCCATAAAATTGTGATAATTAACTCGTATTATGGTCTTGATAGTTACTAATCATTTAATAATTGTTTTACATTAAAAAATACCTATATTAGTAAAACTACCACACTTAAACCTTTGGATGTAAATACAATGGCTAAAATGCTTTGTATGTTGGAGTTCATGTAAAGACCCCAAATATTAGCAAAGCACAAATTTAGATTTCCAACAAAAAATTCTCATTGTTAAACCCAACAGAATGATTAAATGATGAATTGAATGGATCACAAATGAATCATGTACTTAACAATAAATAAAATAAAATAACATAGGCTAAGAGATGAATAAGAACAAACTTACATGAAACTTTTGCATTATCACAAGTGCAAATACATCTCATGGATAATATTAAACAATAAATTGATGAGATACAAAATATTCAACAAAAGGTGATGCACTGCAAATATGATAATATAAACTAGCAATGTTGACATATAGAAGATATTGTAAACTACTTATTACAGGAGATACTACAAGATAAGCACTGGAATAAATCTTCTTGATCAAAATATAAAGACAAATCAATTAATTTGACATATGTGTATGCAGAAAAAACAAATACCAGATTAAATAAACAAGTAAAAAAATACGAAAACTATAGAAAGAAATACAAAGGGACATTAACATACCAAATCGCTCTTTTGGTTGACCTAAAATCGATAATATAATAATTGACCTTTTGCCAATATTATTTCGTTTTATTTTACTCTCTTGAGTAGAATAGCGCCAGTAGAATACTCTTTATTTTCAGCATATACAATTTTTTCTTTGTATAATTTGTCAAGACTAATAAAAGATATTTTGGAATTTCATGTTTATGTATTTGATTATATTGAGTATGACTATGTAAGACATTTGTCTAATGTTCAACTATGAAAGAGGACAAACGGTCAGTTTGAATCCGAAGGTATACGTGATTGAACAAGTTAATAACTATGATAAACAAGTTGGACAAGGTTATTTGTGAACCAAATCCATATACTAATAGTATGCTCGACCAGTGATTTAGTTAAATCCTAGGCTAAACACTTATTTCCACCAATCAGGTAAATTACACAAAGTCTAGTAATGTAAACCCGCGACTCGAGTCAGAGTTTTATAGTCGTTAGACGGTTGGTTTGACCGTAGTTTGAGTCGGTTCAGTCTTTCAGAACACGTGTGCGGGGCCGAGGCCGACCGTGCGCACGTGCTATGAGGGTTTATGTATACCCAAGTATCGATGATAGCGTCAGATACGCATCAGCATACTGAGTTATCAGTAGATATGAGAGTATACAGTTGATGATTTTATTTTATTTTTATATTGTGACCGTAGAATTAGTTTAGGCCGAATAACGTATTAAGATGCGTTAGATGGTATTCGGGTGGGTTATCAGTTATACGACATGTCATTTGGATATTGTGATATTTTATTTGATTTTATGGGATTTTTCCCAATTTTTCTAGATTTTTTGGGATTTATTCCGAGTCCGTTATCATTCTTGACTCGAGCCCGTATCGAGTCAAGTCTTATATACAACTTTGCCATCACCTTATACACCCCATCTTCCTCCCCAAACCCCCACCCGCGTTTCTTCACCGCCGCCGCCGCCGAGATTCTGCCGCCGCCGTCGACGCCCTGCCGGTCGACGCCGCCCAGCCCGGCCGTACCGTCGCCTCACCGCCTCGACCACGCCCGGCCACTGTCCGGCCGTCGCAACGCCGGAAATCGCCCTCGATTTCCCGCTGATCCCGACGCGATTCCGCCGCCGTTTGCGCCGGACCGCCGCCGCCGTGACGTCGGAGTTCCTCCCCTCGACCTCCCCTACCTTTCCCCTCTGCTTAGAGCCGCCGTCGAGGGTCGGCCGTGGGTCTGATCGGAGCGGCCGACCGCCCCGACCGCACTCGACGCCGCCGTTGGCGGCCATCGCCGCCGCGGCTGCCCTCGTCGTCACTGCCATTGGGTTCAGCTCACCGAGGCGGTGCTAACCCCTACCTCCGATTGCCTCGCCGGAGCAGTCACCAGAAAACCACCGGAGCTGCCGGAAACTACCGGCATAGTTGCCAGAAGCTGCCGCCTTCATTCGTCGGCACCGATTTCAGCGCCGATCGCGAGGTTCGTTGCAGGAGCTCGCCGTCTAGGCACGAGACTGCGCTTGGAGCTTCTGACAGGTCCGTTAGGACACGCTTCTCAAGTTTTATCGCTTCATTCTATCGCTGATTTGATTGATTGATCGTAGGA